>LUGF01026100.1:20904-53539 GCA_001625245.1 Calycopis cecrops
TTAAGATATAGCTATAAAGTAAACTAGTGATTTTGATTTTATAACCAAAAATGAATAAACTTTTTTCAGAGCAACAACTTGGTTTTTGTTTCAATATAATTAACTCACATATTACATCTATTTATAAATAGGTTCGTGTGTTGTGTGGTTTGCATGCGTAACAAATTGTAAGCAATAACATATATGCAAATTAAAACTTATTAAATTATATATTTTTAAATCAAGTTGTGTAACAATTGTTTATTTTCGTAAAAATGCATTTCTACACCGAAGCTATACATATAGATTGCTCACTAGGGGGACCTGGTTAGAGTTAAGCCCACTCCTCATAGAAGTTGCAAAATCTCTCATCCCAGGCGGATGAGAGATTTTGCAACTCTCTCATCCGCCTGGACAAGACGAACTGGAAATATTAGAGACACCTCAGTTACAAGTACAGTGTCAGACAGTAACTGGACATATCCACTGCTTTTTATAGGTACTGTAAAGGTGTAAACTTGGAGTCGGAGCCATTTTCATGACTACCGACGCCCATAGACATGCGCATAGAGGTTATACATATGCATTGGCCTCCTTCCTCCTCCCCTCTCCATGGGCCTCCAGCTAACACACCGCGCGAAATGCGACAGCAAAGCTATCATTTTACGCCGGTATCGTGTGAGCAAGAGGTACCTCCACAGTAACCGGTCCAATTTGACTGCAATGCAGCATGAGTACCATGCCACACGATGCGGTGCGGCGCCGCACCGCAGGTCATCTCGCCGGACTACCGACCACACGGTGAGTGCGGCGCCGCAACGTTTTGCGGTACCGTAGCAGCGACGGAGCTTCAGCACGGCATTCTGACGACAGTCTGTATTAAAAAATGGATCGGGAAAGACGTGTGTTGCTGCTATTATTACTTCGCCACCGACGCAACCGACGACGACGAACGACGCCGCAATACAAACACCCCTCCCCGCCTCGTCTCGATTCCGACGCGCGTGCGGTGCAGCGCCGGAGCGCACCGGACGGCGCCGTGTGCCATACCATACATTTTTATAAGTAGGAAACCGGAGCGGCACCGGTCAGGCGCCGCACCGCCGCCGCACCGCATCGTGTGGCATGGCTCTTAGACGCGGCGACCGGCGACTTAGCGACTACATCGATGCTGCATCGCGATTTAGCGACTCCGCGATCGGTCGCAGTAGAATCGTGCGACAGTATCACGATCTCGCGACTGCATAAGGGTCAATTCACACCAAAGGCGCGGCGAAGGGCATCGAAGCGAAGCGCAGTTTACGTGTCATATGAATTTCAACTTTATAATAATTACTATAATATTTATTATCGCATGAGAAACTCAAACGAGACGCGCGGATTCCCGCGAAGTCGCTGGAATGCGCGAGAAGTCGCTGGAGTGCTCCAGAAGTCGCGAGAATTCGATAATAAGTACTATTGTAATAAAAATAAAGTTGAAATTCATATGACACATAAACTGCGCTCCGCTTCGCTGCCCTTCGCCGCGATTTTTGTGTGAATTGACTCTTAGACGTTAATTGACATTAGCGACAAAATCGCCGCGTCTGGCGTCTTGAAGTGTGCGCTCCCCGCGTCTTGTCGCTGCATTCAGCTTCTAAGAAGCGACTAAATCGCCGGCCGGTGTGCTGTCCCCATACATGTTGTCGTGTTATGTCGCCTAACAATTATCTCTATCATATCAACTGATTTATTTTCAACCTGTGCAAAGTCTTTGTGATATCATAATACATCTATTTACGGATGTGTTAAATATTAAGAATAACAACGTAATGAAATGAAGAGGGGACGACTAAAACCTCTTACTAATGTGGAGGGTACATTAGTAAGAGGCTGCGTTGCATCCGAACGTGGACAGTATTTAAGGTTCCGTACCTCAAAGAGAAAAAAACGGAACCCCTATAGGTTCATTTTGTTGTCCGTCTGTCTGTCTGTCTGTACGTCTGTCAAGACCTTTTTCTCAAAAATACGTAAAGAGGTTTAGCTGAAATTTATGTCAAATGCTGAGGTCTATTACGTTTTAATGCCTTGAAAAAATCATGCTTCTAAGTTAACGCAATAATAAGTTATAGCCACCTATGCACAAATTTTGTATGAAAACGCACTTTTTCTAAAACCTATAGGGCATTCCCCGTTGACCTATGCCTAATTGGAAAATTTGGCAAGAAGTAAGAACTCACGGCACACGTATAGGAATAAATCTGAAAACTACTAAATTATATTTATATAGCTGGAAAACTTATTACCAACTTATAACTGTAGCTCGTTTTATACTAAATGTTTGCAAGCACCCGCATGTATTTAAGTTTGTCAACTTATAGACAAGTTCTTTCTTAGCTTGTGTCCTCAACTCTCACGGAGACACCTATACCTACGATTGGTACAAAAGTCTCGGTATGCGAGCCCGATTCAAACTTGGCCGGTTTTTTTACAGTATATTGGGGCAAACGAGCAGTAGGAGCCATTTTCATGACAACCGACGCCCATAGACATCCGTATAGAGGTTATAGGTTATTAGTAGTAGATGCGTTTCTCTCCTTCCTTCTCCTCAGTCAGACAGTACAGCTGTTACTTTACGCCGGGATGTGTGTAGGACCCACTTTAGTAAGATGTACTTCATTGTCTCCGAATAGGACTGGCTGCGCCGTGGAGGCGGAGTCTGTCGCTAAGATGACGTGGCCGTAGTGACAGCTAGGCTGTCGCGTTTTGTGTAGTCTGTCCGTCAGAAGTCATCCATAGACTCGGACTTTTCGTTTGCCCTTATAAACTATAAAACGCCCTCAATCAGACGCTACACTTATTGCTATAAGTGTCACTCAAAATGCCCTCACGGTCACACACTCAAAGTGCCCTCATTCTCTCGAACAACAAACTCAAATGATACTCAGACCTCAGGGTCAAGCTGACAGCATCTCAATAGGCTCGAGACTTATCCGAGTGTTTTGGTACCGACGCCCACAAACATCCACAAAATCTTTTTTTTGGACCTGAATTTATGCTCGGAAGTGAAGAGAATCCCAGTTCTACGAGGGCTCATCGGACGAAGCGACGGGACTAGATTTGGTGGGGAAAGGGGGACAGATCCCCTCTCTACCGCAGATGGGAGAAATGCATCCAGATATGAGAACGATACAATCGTTCTAGGTAGCTAGCTAACTATTATTATAATGGCCAGAGGGACCTGAGTATATATGTCGTTAGCTCGCGCGCGGTAGCTAAAATGGCGCTGAAGTGAACGTGACATGAGTCAAACGTTCACATCATAATTTGACTACCCCTGGCATAAAATAAAACCTATCCTGAAATGAAAGAAAAAAAAACAATATTATTATAAAACGTACAACCCAATGGTTGTCACCATAAAAAAGCTTCATACCTTATCCTTTTCCCTTAATTTCTCTCTCTTTTCTTTTTCTTTTTTCTCTTTTTCCCTCTCCTTTTCTCGTTCCTTCTCGCGTTCTTTTTCTTTCTTCTTTTCCTTCTCACTTAATTCTTTTTGCTTTGCAGCGTCTTCTAAAACTTTTTCCTTGTCTCTGGATTTTTCTCGTTTTTCTTTACTTTTTGTAGGGAACTTGAATGATTTTGTTTTCTTTGATTTAGAAGGACTTCTATGACAAACATTTGTAGGTTTAATTCTTATAAATAAAATTAGAAGGGTATGTGTGATGAAGGGGAAAAATATTTATAATAATAAAATAACAATGAAATAATAATAAAACCCAGTAAGTGTGAATTGTACTAGCACACCGAGAGTTCCGTATGGATTAGGTTAATACCTCATTTAGGTTAATAGTTAATTAGGCATAAAGTACAAGTATAGGTTTATAAATGCTTTTTACAGTGATACTTGAGTTTTCGTTTAATTGATTGTGGTAACATAACATCATTTCACCTATTCCTTGTTACTATTAATTAAAACAAGGTGTAAGGATATTTAAACAGTCAATAATATAAATTAAAAATCAAAATAGAATAAAATATAACAAAATGACTTCTGTTATATATTACTAACATTTACACCTATACATACAAATACATAAAATTGGACTATTTGGAGTTTGTCACTTTTTGTTACATGCCTTTGAATGTATACATATGTATAATGTATATACCAATATAACTTTTTTTAATTTTTGTCCTTATCTCTGTGTGTTTGGGTCTTGGCAGGTAGTTGATGTAATAAGGAATAAGTCAGGCTACTTTATATATTAAATTGCATTATTTTTTTAATAATAAAATTGCAGGCAGTTTGATAATCACCTAGTTCACATAGTTATTACCCGACTACGGCGAAGCAAATAGGAGGCTTATGATTTCGACCAGTATTTATGTATTAAATGTTCATCTGTTCCTCTGTAGCTTCGAAAATACTCATCACAGTCAGTCAAGTATGGTGTCGTTGTAAGCGTCTCAACTGACAGCGGGTTGACCGTATACAAGGTTGATAAAAGCGAGAGGCATTAAATGAAACCACATATTAAGTGTATCATTTCCAGGCTACACAACAAAAATCAGATCGATCAGAGTAATAGTTTAGCCATAGGAATTTTTTAAAGTTTTTTCTCCCTTCGTACACGCTGTATATAGTAATAACATTTTTTCGCTATTTAACTTGTTTGAAAAAAGTATTTTTGTATAATTGTGGTAAGCTTTTTTTTAATAGTTTCGGATTAACTGTAAGCACTTATAGTATATCGTCGTTGCCAAAATAATACCTCTTATGTGTCACTCATACCAAAAAAATTTTATTGCAGAATCGTGTAGTCTGTTGTCGTACGCATTTTTAGCACAAACTCCTATGTGCATATCATTTGTATTTTAAAAGTTATAAGTAAGTTAGAAAACCTCTCATATAGCAGTCATGTAATTATGTCTACACAAAACCACATATTATGTTCACATTTTTTACATATAGGAGATTTTTCCATTATAAATAGTTGATAGTACAAAATATCTTATGTATATTGTATGTATTTATAAGTGTCAGGTGATTTGTATCCAATTTCATTGTCATTTAAGAATTGATAACTGCTAATTAAAGGTGCATAATACTAAATCATGTTTTAATTTTATGAAATAATGACTATTTAATTTGTCTTATGTGTACCTAAAACGTCTTATGTGAATATAAATAGCAAATAAAACGTAACAAGAGGTAGTGCCACACTGCATGCTTGCATGCAGTCGAATTGAGCCGGCACGACCGGAGAGGTACCTCTCGCTTACACGAGACCGGCGTAAAGTGGCAGCTGTGTTGTCGCGTTTCGTGCGGTGTGTAAGTAGCCGGTGGCCCATGGAGGTGGGAGGAGAAAGGAGGGCAGCGCATCTGATGGTAGTCATGAAAATGGATCCGACTGCTAGTTTGCCCTCCTATACCATAAAAAAAAAAAAAAAACTTCTTATGTGTCGAAAAAATAAAAATAAATAAAATGTCCTATTGTATTTAGTAGAATCAATACTATACGAATTCGTCTTCAGGACAAAAAATATGCTAATCATTTCAAATTATGTTGCAGAACACATTCATATAAAAAAAATTCAGGGCAATGTTTTATTTGGTTCCTGTAAAATTTGTTGTTTGGCACATGAGAGGTTATATTTTGGCAACGACGATATGTGGTTTTATTTAATGCCTCTCGCTCTTACCCTATTTATATATAATATAAATTATATATATAAGGCCTTATTAAATTGAATATGGTGCTCTTTAGAGGACAGAAAGTGGCAAAAAAATAATGCTTCGTGTCTTTGGTGTCAAATGAAAGGTTTAAGACCTTTCATTAATTTTTAAAAATAGTAAAAAATACATTTTGCTAGTTTTAACTCGCCAGTTTGCTTACATTCACCCGATAACTGAGAATGATTTCTAATATTACGCCTCAGATACACAAGGTTGATAAAAGCAACTGTCTTAAAATTATACTTATTTAATACTAAAACTAAAATATTTAAAAAAACTAATTGTGAACGGCAACAGTTCGTACATTCATTCTGTACTTTCTATCACTTAATGCATGTGTCACATTACTATTTTTTGTCTAAGTGTGCATGTTAATGTAATAGTGTGCTATACATGTTTACCTCCCCTCCCTTAAATAAAGGCAGAAAAAGTTGTACTGTGATCGATTGTATGGCATCTCCATTGGATATATGCTCTACGGCTTGGTGTGAAATGCCTCTTAATTGGAGCCTTTTGGTAAACTTAATATTATAAATAAATAAAAATTAAAACACAAAAATAATTAAAAAAAATAAGTTCCAAAACTAAAACCCAACTAATGATAATCACGATCTAAAATGTATTAAACAAGATCTTTTTTCATTTCAGATCGTGATTATCAGTAGTCGAGTTTTAGTTTTGGGACTTATATTTTTTAATATTATGTGATTTCATTAAATAAATAAACTGTTGTTTATGTTGCAATTCTACAAATATGGAGTACACTGTTTGATTGGTGAACATAATGCGTCTTCACTCATTAAAATTATAAAGATTTATACTGATTTATTTTATACGCATCTGTTAGACCTCTGGTGTTACGGGGCGTTGGTGTTCACTTTACATCAGGTGACCTAACTGCTTGTTTGCCTCCTATGCTATAAAAAAAAAAATACTGACTTGGTATCCGTATCTTCTTCAGGAGAACTTTCCCCTTCCAAAGCTGCATAGCCCCTATCTTTTTTCTCTTTCTTATCTTTGCCTCTTCCCAGCAAATGCTTTTTACTTGGTTTTTCGTGTTCTCCGCCATCACTGACTATAGCAATATTTGGGAATATTAATGTAAGTATTAAAATTATAAATAAAAATGTAAATGGCTGGGTCTAATTATGTTTAGATATTTATGTTATAGTGACATTTCCAAACATTGCTGTCAAATTACGGATCATTCAAATACTATGCAAGTAGATTTTTTGTCATTTTTAAACCTCTACATGGTCAGCAAAAATAAGTGTACATATTTTTTAATTTTGCGAAGAAATAAACAAAGCAGATACCCCCACCCCCTCTTCAGTCCCTATGTAATACTTGAACTACACCTTAGCCTCAGCACCGGGTCCAGGTGGGGTCTTAGGAGGACTGCAGCCCCAGTACCCCTAGGCCCCCATAATAGGAGCCCTTTCTCAGCTCCTAAATCTCATGGGATGGTTGGATGAAACATGGAAGTGCAAATCTTCCTCATATAAATGATAGCTATGGATTAATATTGATTTTTTGATGTTCAAACTGCACATACAGCATTCCGCCCCAGCCCAGATCCAGGCTGCATTACACGCCACATAATACATATTATCATACTATGTGCCGTCAAGTTGGGGGCTGAAATTTTTTCTTATATTATGATTTTTTATCCTATATATTGATAACCATTGTTGTTAGGTAATTTTATTTATTTGGTCTCAAAACACTTACCCTTACACTTAGGGTGTCGGGATGGTGAGAATGGTGGCTCCTACTGGCTCAAGTCATAATCGCAATGCTGGCCAATGTCATAATCGCAAGACTAGTCACAAAGAGAGTGCCGTCAAAATGACGTAAATTGTATGAAAATGTCGCATTTTTTAAAATTTATAACTCCATAAGTTTTTGTTTGCGCAGTTTAATATTTAACTTCATAATAATTATAGACCTAACTTTAAAAAAAATTCAGCCCCCAACACAATGACACATATAGTTGAGCCGGTTAGGTTTCCAATTTTTCAAAATCGCGTCTTATTGGGCTTCGTCCTGAAAAGAACCCCAATGCAAAACTTGCTACTAGTTACACTTCTAGTTTTGAGTGTTTGTCAGCGACTTTTAGCTTTTAAATATATAGATTAATACTGATCAATCACGCGTGAACTCATGGCTATAAAAAGTATAGTATATATAAGTAAAGTGGCGTTTTTAATGAAAATGTAGTTATTATGAAAAAAATCTAATACTTACAGTCACTTTCATTGCTTTTGCGTCCTGCCTCTGAAGCGTATAGCCCTGGAAAATCCTTTTCTACGTCTGGACTTTCAAAGTCCATGTTAATATTTAAAATAACAATAAAAACTGTGAAATTTAAAATAAAAACACTACAAAATACAAATTGCAAAGGACGTATGTGACACTTGACAGTCAATTGTCTGTCATTTTCAAATGTCAAATAGATTTTTTTTATCATATTTAATTATTACACCACAGGCTTTACACCGCTTTTAAAAAAATTATTAATTTTTTCTATAATGTTATATAATTATTACACTTATAATTATTATACTCCTAAATACTATTTCAGTCTGTTTGGTTGCATATTAATACTAATTTAATAATAACTTAAAATATCCTGTCTAATTATGTTTTTTTTTTCACATTGAAGTTTTAATACATTTAACATTATTTGATGTCTTGGCGTTTGGTGGGTTAAGGGTTATGGATTTTGTGGTGATGGGTTAAAAGTGGTGGAATCCATCAGATTTCTGATTTCTCATAACATCCAAGTCCCTGTGTTTAAATGCCATGTTGAGACCTGAGATTGTGGTCTTTTATCTCTAGTTCTCTATTTGTTGTGGCCTCCTCTGCGTTATTTCATCCTAGCTGTCAGTGTAATACATGCAGCTGTTTGTGTCGCGACACTGCCACTACAGCGTGTGGCACGCTGTTACGGAGTTTGATCTTGTTGGGCTTTGTCTGGACGATTATGACCGTTTCGTAAATCGTAGGTCGTTCCCTTCGTGTATTGTTAGGACTCTTGATCGTTCCTGCCTCCATATCCCTGATCTTTCGGGGTTTCCTTTTTTCCCTGGGTATGGACCAAGAAAAAGGTGTTTGGAGGGTTTGTGGGTATTCGTGAGCCAGTGTAATTATTTACTTCAAGGAGTGAACCTGCGGTCTTGACGGGTAAACCCCAGGATAGATTTCTCTTAGAGAGAACTCCACATCCATGGGATTTAGATAAGTGCATTACAACTCCTGGTTGATGGATGCTAACCGGTTTGAACGACAGTGCCTTAGATTAAAGAGATTTTCTCTGTTCTATAAAGTGCGTGCAACGCCTGTCATTTCTGGTCCTTGTAGTGTAATGCATAGTCATGTCACATCTTTGCCTATACACATTTAAAAAATATTTCATATTGTTTACGTGTAGTATGAAAATGTCAAGATCACGAAATTAAAATTCTAATTTCATTCTTCTAAATTTCAATTTTTTTAATTTTTATCCAAAATGTTTTGGTTATTTTCAGCGTGCTTAGTAAAATAAACAAAAATATATATTGCCATTGGGACATGTATTAGATTTATAACAAAATATTTTGTTTACTTTTCGACTGATTGAAAAGATGTCTTGGTTTTCGGACTTCGCAGGGAGGGCCGAAAGTCTGCTTAATAACATTGATCAACAAACTGGAGTGGTCCTCCGCAGTAGTAAATCTAATAATAAGAATAAATCACATGAAGGTAACAAGTATAACCCGACCAATAGTCCGAAAAGAATAAATAATCTGATAAAAAGTACACCAAAACTTGAAAGTCATAAAGTAACATCCAAATTAGCATTAGTACAATCTGTAAAAAAAATCAAGTCATCTAAAAAATCTATACCAAAGTATGTCGAAAATGTAAATAATGAACCAAAAGATGGATTAAGAAGAAGGAGTAAGTATTAATGAAATAAAGGGCATATTTATTTATTTCAGAATACATAATCTATAGTAAAATAATTTAAATACAAATAGTATTAAATGATATAATGTTGTACTGTTTGTATTACCAGTTATTTGACTTTATACGGGATCAGCAGATGGCTTCACTTGCTATGGGGATATAATATAATGCGGCTAGACTAACGTAGTGTTTATAGTCCACAGATATTACTATTATTATTATATGCCTGTTACACCAGTGGTTGCGCCTTTGTAACCCACCCTGGTCATTTTATACATCTGAAAGACAGGCCCCCAAAGTCTAGTTTGAGCGCTAGTTTTATTTTTGTTCCAGGGTAATACATTTATGAATTATACTTACATGCCCAGGTGGCCTCTAGGCCTATGTAAGACTCTACAATTAGTACAATACCGATTAAACCCATGAGGGTGCCTTAGGCCACTATAATTGAGGCTGACCTCAGTGAAAAGGCTATACTTCTCCCTAGGGACAGTCCGGCTGCCCCTGAATGCCCCTATTACGACGTTGGAACTGTGCAATAGGGTCAGGTTGCTATCCTAACCTCTTCCAAAAAAGCATGCCACCGTGTCCAATCAAATCGGACCAATCAATCCCCCCAATCCACTGCCATTTGCTGATTCAGAGATTCGGGTGGAGGACCCCTTGCCTCAGCTTCTCTTAACTGGTACCTAATCGGTCTTTAATCGGTACCTAACCTCTCCCTTCAAAGCATTTCAGTATGGATAGCCTTGTCTGGCATATCCTTGGGGTTCACAGAGGCACTCAAACCAGGGCATCTTCGGATGGGGAGTCGGGCGCGCACAAGTCCCCCACAACCTGTATGTAATAATCTGTACCTAAATCTCATTGTTATTGTTAAGAAATATGTATTGTGATGAAAAAATAAACTATTATTTATTTATATATGTCCAATCATAGCACCAAGCTTACATAACTAGGTAAAGTCTCTTGGCTCACTCATTAAATGGCCCCAATGGCCCTGGTGAAAATCAGCAAATACTGTGTTGGGACCAATTTGTGATAATTAAATTTGATTAGGTAGTAAGGCAAAATGTATATTCATATTTCACAAATAAACTATTCTTTCTATCTTTCTTTCTTTCTTGTACACCTTTTATTTCAGAATTATGTGTGTGTACAATACTGATTTATCTTGTATGCCAGTTACAAATATTTTTTACACCAACTTAAAACTTTAGATAATTTCATTTCTAATTATTATTAACTAATTTTTAGGGAACTCATACCCAGACTATGTGGATAGCAAGCATACAGATTACGTATTTGAAATGCAAAATTTAGAAGTAGAAAATGCCATGTTGAGAAATGAGATAAATGTGTTGACCAAAGAAACTTCAGATTTGATTAGTAGATTAGAAAAAGCTGAGGATGGTAAGAATATAATAATTATTTGCTTGATATAAGTATATGTATAACTAAACAAGTAATATGAATATTGCATTGTATTACTATCCAATTTCTAATATCTTTGTAATGTGTTTTTAGACCTACGTAACACCCAACATAAACTGGATAAGAGTGAGCAATTGAATAAACTTATGAAAACCACAAAAGAAGCTCTTGACACAAAACTAGAGCAGTTGAAGCACCAGTTGTTAAGTAAGACTGTAAATATTGACCGACATGCGGAACAGATTGTAGAAAGGGATGGAGATAGGGTCACTGCAAAAAAAAATCATATCATGGAAAGGTAAAGAGAGACAGGTTTTTCTTAGACTTAGAATCTGGTGTAAAGTGAGATGTGTTGCGTGTCTTGCAGTTTGTAAGTACCCAGTGGCCCATGGAGGGAGGAGGGAGAAGGTTGGCAATGCATCTGTCTAACATCTATTCGGATGTCTATAGGCATCGGTAGTCACAAAAATGGCTCCGATTGCTTGTTTGCTCCTTTAAACTATAAAAAAAAAACTTGAAATAAATGTGGATTTTATTTTTATCCTAAGTAATGAATTTTGTTTAACTATCGTGATAAAAACTATATCCCAATATTATATATAAACTAGCTTTCGCCCCCATCTTCGCCCGCGTGATTTTCGGATTTCAAAATTGAAGGGGTTCTCAATTCTTCGAGACGTTGTTTAATGTATGGTGTTATGCTAGCAGTACCATCGTCCGATCAGGGTCTTGATGATGGGATCCTGGTGAAATTGAAGAAACTCCTCAAATATTATAGGCAAACCTATGACGATTTCGGTATTTTGATATATAACTTGTTTGCCTGTTTTTAAAAATATGATGATCATCGTCAAAACTCCTGTTTCCCTATTACTCCGAGGCCAGTGGATTGATTAGACTAATTCTCATTATATTTGAGGTCAGGTTAGGTCAGGTCTCCTCCCCCTCCACGGATCTCCACCTTGTCGTGGTGGCTTAGTAACCGTGGCTTGGACAATCACGGTGAAGCCAAGAGGGATCCCAGGAGGGGATGCTCCGTGCGAGCTTGGCCATAGGCCCGCTCTGGTTGCGTCCGTGGAGTAGGGGTCGCGGGAGAAGAGGTGTCTCGGTGTGTCGTTACCTTGCACCCTATCTCCCGCGACTGAACGGAGACGCACCGTCCGATGCGTTGGCCGTGGAGCCGCAGAGGAAGAGGAGATGCGGTGTGCCGTTGCCGTTCTCCCTGTCCTCTGCGGCCGTTTAATGGTTGGTCCGTCGCCGCCCAGCGAATGGGACCAGCCAACGCCGGAGGTCCTCCAGCCGTCCCTCTGAATCAGCAGATGGCGGACGCGGTGGATGAGGACGACCGGCGTGATGTGCTCCGTTGGAGCATTGGGACCAGGGGTTAGGGTGGGAACCTGACCCCATTGCAAGGTTCCGACGTGGAGTAGAGACTGTTCAAAGGCAGCCGGACAGCCCCCAAGGAGGAGGAGTCTGACCTTTTCACCGAGGCCAGCCTGTCGCTGGAGGCGTCCTGTTGCTTTCAGATCCGGGGGCCTCCAATCATAGCGTCTAAAGGGGTGCCTTTAGGGGGTTTGGCAGGGGTTTAGTCGGTAGGGGCAACCCAGTTGTTGAGCCCGACACTGTACTCGGTTGAGACCACCCGGGCTCCTAGGTAACGTACGTAAAGGCATTCCCCTGCGTTAACAAAAAAAAAGGTCAGGTCTCCTCCGAAGATGCTTCTGTGATCCCCAAGGCTATGCTGGACAGGGCTACCCATACATACCCATACCGGAGAGGAATAGGGGAGAGGCCTGACTAAGAGCAGTTCACCCATCCCTCTGAATCAGCAGAGGGCGGCGTGGATTAGGACGACCGGCGTGGCGTGCTCCTTTGGAGTATTGGGACCAGGGGTCAGGATGGAAACCTGACCTCATTGCACGGTTCCGATGTCATTGTAGGGACTGTTTAGAGGTAGCCGGACAGTCCCCAAGGAGGAGAAGTCAGGCCTTTTCACGTCGCTGGAGGGTTCCTGTTGCTTGTAGATCCGGGTCCCTCCAAACAAAGCGGCTGAAGGCACCTGCAGGGGTTTAGTCGGTAGGGCCTACCCAATTCCCGAGCCCGACACTACCCGGTTGAGCTACCAGGGCTCCTGGGTAGCATATTAAGTGTATACTCCTGCGTTACCAAAAAAAGAGGTCAGGAACTGGTGTGTAATCCCTGTAGCCTCTTCCAGTGATTACCTACTCCAGGCTCCCATCACGCATATTTACTTTCTACTTCAAACGTTGAGTATAAGTAATGGATTGAAATAGAATCGTAGACATCTCAAGGCATCACGCTGGCTCGCCGAGATTTAAATGTTTCGCTGCTAATTACTATCAACGATATCTCAAAAACTATTCATCTGATCGATAAAGTAAAAGGCAATTTTAATCTGCATTAAATGCCTAAACTAACTAACATACTCATTTAGATAAGGTTTAATACTGAACTAAAGAAAAGCAGCTTTGAAAATAATTAAAAAAAGGAAAAACTTGAAAATAAAAAAAAAATGGAAATTATAAAAATATAATTTTAATTCTTAAAAATTTAATTTTAAAAAAGTTTTTAATTAAAATTTTTAACATAAAAGTGGTTATTGATACTTAACTGTAAGAGATAGAGATATGATATCGCGGACTTTTTTGTAGCAATTTTATTGATTCTGTATTTGCTAGGAAGTACATTACTTAACTGTGTCTACGCTAGTTTAATCGGCGCCGCTCCCGCGTGGAAAGCTCCCAGTTGGTGAGATTTTTGCGACCTCTTCAACATTTAACGCCGTATTTCTGCTAATTTATATCAAACCATAGTAAATTATATACCTAAACCTTCCTCAAGAATCACTCTTTATATTGTTGAAAACCGTATAAAAATGCGGTCGGTAGTTTTCGAGTTTATCACGTTCAGACAGACAAAAAGACGCAGCCGGGGACTCCTTTTATAATATTTATACATTCTATTTAATAGTTCACAATATAATATTATTTACTTAACTTAAATTGTCTTGAAGCTCCCTTGAAAATGTACCCTTTTTGTAGTTAACGCAGGGGAATACATTAACGTATAATATCTAGGAGGTCTGGTGGCCCTTTGACCTATGTCGAACTCACTCTGCAATTACGACTAAACCCCTCCCCTCTTCAGCCGCTAATTGGAGGGTCCCGGGTCTACAAGCAACAGGATCTCTCAATGAACCCCAATCTGGTCAATGGCAATAGCAAAAAATATTCAAACAGGCAAAATAGGAAAACCATAAGATGTTTTTCCTGTTTTTCTGATGGGGTATCGGTTTACAACTTTTTGAGCTGCAGACCAAATTATTTACTAAATGACCCAATTAAGCTGAACCTATTATTATTGTTCCCAACTTTTTGTCATCAAATTATACATTTAGTAGCTGCGCTTTGCAGTTTCACCCGCGTAAGTTTCGGTCCCGTGCAAATATCGAAATCAAAAATCGATGTTGGCCGATTCTCAGACTTACCCAATGGACACATAAAATTTCATGAGAATCAGTCTAGTCGTTTCGGATGAGTATGGTAACTAACATTGTGATATGATAATTTTATATACAGGGTTGATAAAAGCGAGAGGCATTAAAGGAAGTACAGTTAATCCGAACTAATAAGAAAATGGTTACGACAAGTACCCGAAAACCCTTTTTTCAGACAAGTTAAATAGCGAAAAAATGTTATCACTCTTTGTACCGTGAGGCTACAGCGAGCACGGGGTGAATGACCCCGGCCTGCCATAGTCGGCGATCAGCTGCGATAGTGTGTACGAAGTGAGAAAAAACTTTAAAAAAATCCTGTGGCTAAACTATTGCTCCGATTTACAGTTGTGTGGTTGTGTGTGTATTGCTTGGAAATTATACACTAAATATGTGGTTTCATTTAATGCCTCTCGCTTTTATCAACCTTGTATATAGAGAGATAGACATTAAAACATACAATTTTTTAGTTGATGTCACTTCTTGATAAAAATTCATGATATGTTGAAACTTGTTGAAAGATGAATAAATAAAATTTTTATAAAATTTCCACTATGACTAATTTTTACTAATATCTCATAATATATGTTGTACTACCGCTAAATAAAAAAAAAGTATATAAAATAATGAAAATATAATATCTTTATCATTCGATCTTTATTTCAGGATAAAAATTCTTGAGGAAGAAATAAATAATAGGGATATCAAGATTGGTAAATTGGAGAAGGAGTTGAGGCATGCGCAGATAAAGACGGAGGAAGCAGAGTCTAGTCTCAGCAAGACAGTCACAGACAGCCGGCGGTTAGAGAAAGAGTGCGAAACGTATAAACTGAGAGTCAAGAATACATTACACGCTAAAGATAACGAGATAAAGTTGCTAAGGGAAGGCTCCAATTTCAGCGAGGAAACCAAAATGATGAGGGAGCAGATAGATTCTTTAAAGTGAGTTGCAAGTTTACTATTTATTATACAAACGAGCAGTCGCAATTTTCATGACTACCGACACCCACAGACACGCATAGAGGTTATACAGATGTGTTGCCCTCCTTTGTCTTCCACCATAGGCCACCGGATAATCACACACCGCACGAGACGCGACAGCACAGATGTCGTGTTGTATAAGCGAGAGGTACATCCCCAATCGCGCTGGCCCTGATTTTACCTACCTCATGGTCAAGTTCAACCACCGACGATCGAATATCGGGTCGGGACACAAAGTGTTACTGGGATTTTTCAATTTCTAATAATGAATAACAGTCTGGAGTCAGGAATTTGGCGGAGTCACATCCCCGGGCCTCGGAGAGCACGTTAAGCCGTCGGCCCTGTGCCTGACGCCTCTCTGGTCTAGTCAGACTGCCGTCCCATCGGAATATGAGAATGGCGGAGAGAGTGCACTCGGGCACTGTAATATGTCTGGCTGAAATTCGGCTAGGACGACATTATCTTTATATGTACCAATATATATTTCTTGTGTGCGTGTGTGTGTCCTACTTGGTTTAAATTCGCAAATCTGCCGGTAGATGCGGCTGCAGTCGACATCTCGAGTATACAATATTGTGGGGTAAAGTAACGGGTTGACAATTCGGCGAAATAACATTACACATTACCATGACAACATATTTTTTAATAATAACAACGTCTGTCGGGCAGCTAGTTATTATTAAATGCTTCAATTTAGGGAGGAAAAAGAGGAGTTGTCTGCGACCGTGTTAAAACTGAAAGAGGAGCAAAACGAAGCGCGCCTGTGCATCGCTCGGGTGGAGGAGATGAGGGCAGCGGGAGAGAGGATGGCGGCAGCACTGAAGGAGGCCCTTAGAGAAGAGCGAGGGGAGAGGAACAAGGCGGAGGCTCGCTGCGAGTCGCTTACCAAGGTGAGGTGATGATGACTGTAGATGAGGGCAGCGGGAGAGAGGATGGCGGCGGCACTGAAGGAGGTCCTCAGAGNNNNTACACATTTTATACAACTGAAATTTGTTTTTTTGTTAGAGAGTGAATTTACCTTTGATAATTGCTATTCAGCTTTTTCGAGTTTCTTTAAAATTCTCAAATAATGAGGACACTTAAGAAGGAACAAGGCGGAGGCTCGCTGCGAGTCGCTTACCAAGGTGAGGTGATGATGACTGTAGATGAGGGCAGCGGGAGAGAGGATGGCGGCGGCACTGAAGGAGGCCCTCAGAGAGGAGCGAGGGGAGAGGAGCTCGCTCGCTTGCTGCGAGTAGCTAACCAAGGTGAGGGATAGTCATAGGTCTCTCTGGCGGAGCCCGAGGTTTGCAGACCTTGGAGTTTAGAAGGGGAATATTAAGGGATTAAGGGTATGAGAATGATGTTCAAGACATTGAGCCTGCAGCCTCTCTATGTGCCCTAGATCCGGTGCTAGAGTGTTGATAACTGTAGCTGTGTGGCTGTAGCTAGTGGCCTTGTGGCTATGCTGATTGTCAGGTCCTGCGTTCGAGTTCCGGATCGGCTCAAAAAGTTTTTCAATGTCTCGTGCTGCCGTCCCATTGCATTAGATGCACTGGTTTCTCCACATCTTGTGCACTATCATGTCCCGTGCAGAAGCTAATAGCCACACAGATATCGCTTTAGACGGAATTTCGTCTGAAAGATTTAAAAGAATGAATAAAAAAGTGTGTTCTTTAGACCACACAATTGAAGTAAAACTTGATTATTGATTAAATACACAAATTCATTACCATAGTTACAATGACATAACATGTCATATTATATTTATTTTTTAAATACAAAAAAGTTGATAGACCGATGTAGGTTTTGTTCCTCCGTTTTTTAATAGTATAAAGGGGCAAATAAGAAATCGGAACCGTTTCATGACTAATGACGCCCATAGACATGCTCATAATTTCTGACTTTCTCCCCTCCTATCCAATGGGTCACCTGTTACACAAAACCGCACAAAACGCGTCACTCTACGACGGGTGAAGTGGTGAAGTGAGCGAAAGACGCGTCGGCTGCAATGTAAGGCACTACCTCTTCCTAAAACTCCCTAAGCTATCATTAATACATTTTCCAGGACTTACGAGCATTGGAAATCCACAACGCGAAAACGATAGAAGAATTAAGGATGACGCTCCACGCTAAGATCCAAGAAGTGAACAACCTCAAAGAGTCGTCTCCGCACGTGTCGACCATCAACCCTAGCTCGCTGAACGTAGCAGACTATGACGTCATACGAAACGACAAGATCCAATGTCTGACTCAGAGCCTCATACAGAAACAAGCGAAAATAGACGGGCTATTGGCCGACAATAACATATTGAGAATACAGATGGGGAAGCTGGAGGTAATTATGTGTGCATTGCGTCTTTCCTTCCTTCCTCTGTCTGCTGGTCGTGGAAGAAAAAAAAAAAATAAAGGTGGCTAAGCTAGATAGTTTTATACCACGTCACGACCTTCGGGACGACACCGAAGTCGTATCTGTGGCGTACCCCCCCAGAATGGGGAGATGACCTATTAGGGACAGGTAGTGAAAAAATAATTTGTAGGGTTAACGCCCGCGTTTTGGCCCGTATAACCGCAAGGTTGAAAGGGCCATGGGAAGGTTGGAGTGTCCTGGTCGTGGATGTGTCGTTGTCTGATGTTTGTTGGTTTGCAACCATCTGGAAATTCCTTGCAGACTAGCTTTGGTTGAATGAGGTTGAATGAGGTCTAACGATAACGTGATTTCTCGAGTATACTCACGAAGAAAATATTTAAGGCTTGATATTAAATAATAAAGAGTGAAATCGTGTATGACAGCGAATGACCGAGCGTAACACCAGCGCTTAACAAGCTTACGTATCCTGCGCGTCTTTTACTCCAATCATGTTATAAGTCCAGTCGTGTCGAACCCGATATTCTTGTATAGATTGGCGCTTCATGCATATATAAATAAACGTCTTATAATTTCAGTCAAAATATAAAGCGGAGATGTCCCAGAAAACTTCTTATAGCGTGGTGACTGTCCAAGATGGCGACGCGCGGCGTACTCGCATGCACAGTGCGTCCCCGCTGTCGTCCATATCGGGGAAGATAGGCGTCATGATCAGAAAGAGTTCGGTATTCCGGACATTTGTCATTTGTTATGTGGTGAGTTGCAATTTCCAGTCGTCAACGACTTGTTAGTATGGAGAAAAATACAAAACGGCGTCATGCGGCGCATGCGCACTTAAAATGCGCCAGCGAACATAATGTCGTGATGCCGAGGAACAGAACATGTAATATGTTGATACAAGCGAGAGGCATTAAATGAAATCACATATTTAGTGTATTATTTTCAGGCTACACAACAAAAACCACATCAATCGGAGCAATAAATTAGCCACAGGAAATTTTTAAAGTTTTTTCCCACCTCGAACACGCTGTATCGCAGCAGATCGCCGACTATGGCCGGCCGGGGTCATTCACCCCGTACGAGGTTGCCGTTGGCTGTACGAAATGTTACAAAGCATGTTTATGTTTTTTCGCTGCTTAACTTGTTTGAAAAAAGTATGAGTTTGTTTCGCCGGTTCTTCTCAGGACAGGGCTAGGGTTGAACCGGTGGTAGATTTAATTGTTGACGTTCAAAAAGTAATTCCTGTTTTCTATTTTGAATAAAAAACTTTTCTTTCTTTCTTTCTTTCTTTCAATTTTTGTATGCTTGTCGTAAAATTATTTTTAATAGTTTCGGATTAACTGTAGGCACTTATAGTATATGTGGTTTAATTTAATGCCTCTCACTTGTATCAACCTTGTATATTTAAAATGTTGATCGTTGTGTAATAGTATACATGTATTAATGCCCGATAAACGTCTTCTATTCTATTCTCAACGTAAGTAGAGTTATGTTTTAAGAGATATATTCATTCCTCATGATTATCTTAAAGGAAGTCATTTGCCGTATCGATTTCAATCAGCCCATTGCCAACCTGTATGGACGCGAAGCAGCTAATTAAGCTTAAATAAAACAAAATATTTGATCTTATACCTGGTTATTTATTGAAGACTGGCCAAATTTTCAGATAGGTTCAGAATCGACGATATATTCGTTTTTGAAATAAAAAATAAATATTCTAATGATAATTCATGGACACGCGACGCTAGCGCCAGATTACCTGACCTTGGAACGGTGCCGGCGCGGGCGTCCGCTACCATGAAAAATATTTCAAATATTCATATATTTATACCCTTTAGGAAAGTCTATTTTATTGAATCTTACAGAAATGAATAATCTAATAAAACTGTTTAAAGCTCGCCAAAATATTAATGGAAAATTTTTATCTGTTGTTTTTATTGAACCTAATTATTGGCCATAAAACGATTGATATGATTACATAAGTCGTAGACAAAATGTTTTAAAGATGATATATGTTCTACATTAGGGAATATGCATGTATTTTTTTATATTTTTAAACGATAATTTACATAATTACATTAATGTAAAAAAATACCAGTGCTGAACAAACAATATTAAGTTCAAAAAAAAAATGTTTCAAATTAGTAGGCCGATAACAGCTTTTTAAACGATCGCCATTTTGCCGCGCTGACATGACGTCACGCATCATAACAACCACCAATGGCAATGCTCCAATGCTCTCTGACAATGACATTATTATGATATTTGACGTCACAATTAATTCCGACCAATGGCGTGCGTTTCACCTAATTCAATCTTCCCGCACAATTTTTGCACTTTTCAATAGTTATTTTCTGATTGAAAACAAAATTATACTAAAAAATATTAATACGTACGCACATCTACAGGAAAAGACTTTACGTATAAAAAAAAATATCTTTATTTGAATCATACGCATATTCCCTTTTGAGAGCTTACAGGTGTTTTAAAAATAACCTTGTATATGGATAGTATAGTAAGTAGGTATATTATAGCTATTGTTATGACTTCTTTACAGATTGGCCTTCACTTGTGGATGATGATGGTGTTGTTGGCGAATACGCCGCAAGAGTACGTGTCGCGCCGGTTGTAGCTAGCAGTCGCACGCAAGCCCATACTCTGGTGTAGATAATATATAGCAGTGCTAACAGCGTGTACGAAAGTGTCCAAAAACTATAGAAACGCCAAAATTTTATCGGTCCATCCAACTCATCTAGCGCCATTTTGAATTTACAACTGGTTCTCGCTCTGTATTGGAGTGTAAGCAAATAAGTCGGCCCTCTTTCTACAACGTGGTTCGTACTTGATGCGAGCTCCGAAACTATATGGAATATGCAGTGGAATCGAAAATAGTAGAGGAACAGTAAAACTGCCTAAAATGTAGTATAATATTAGGTTTTGTTCGAAAAATCTATAATATTTTGATTGCGGGGAACGGCTGACTGAAACTAGCGTATACCGATGCGCGAGGACACTCAAGTCTACAGATAACTCATAAGTTTTGGTTCTTTGTTTAATTATTGCTCATATATCAAATTACAAGATGTAAGGCAGCGTTATCTTGCAAATAATTAATAGAAAAGCAAAGTAGAGGTTAATGTAGTAGTAGTAGGAATATAGAATTAATATTAGTATATCTCTATTGTATATAAATTCTATGTACATATCGAATTATGTTCACTCACTATTGAAATTATGACCCCGCCTAATCGTTATAGTTTAATTGTATATTGTATATAAATTAACGCCAGATTTTCCTCTTCGTCAGGCCACGCCCATTCCGTTGGGCGTCATCAGCCTTTTCAATTTTCCAAGATTTTTACTTGCGCTAATAAAAATAGTATTATCGTCTTAATTTAAAAAAAATATTTGTGCACTTAAGAAGTTTAAAAAAAATTGAAAAGATTTTATTCGGGTAATGATACACTCATTAGGAATGGCTCCACTTTTGTCATTCTGACCTCAAATCCGATGCAGTAGGAAATTGTCGCCAAGGAGTAGGCGTGGCTTGTCAAAAGTCCCACCCTTATTTAATTTGGACCCTAGTGAACTAAATACATCGTGCTTGATAGTACAGATGAAAACAATATAGGAGAATTTAATTTAGCAATATTTTATGTATTTATTTTATTATTATAGACGTTATATTTATATATTGTGTGACTCATGTATTTATTATTTTTTATCATTAATTTATCATGATATTCCGGCCTCATTCTACCCGTATCTGTGTCTGGGTGTATAAAAAAAACCGTAAAATCAATAAGACAATTGTAACATGATCGTGTGCTCCTTTTTCTTGGTGTTGGTGTATTGTGGCTTAGGTACGTGTCACCGACTCTCATATCCTTTATGATGTATTCAATTTTATTATTTTATGTTTACATTCGATACTAACTGTTACCCGCAACTTCACTCGCGTGATGCTTCACATTTACACATTTTCTCATCATATAATAAGAACAATAAATATAATATTTCCACAATAAGTAATATAACTCTCGTTTAGAACTCTGACGTTTCTGTAAAACTTTTGACAGTAGCAATTTCATTTGATTTCTAAGGACATACGTCATACTGTTTTGCGCCTATAATAAAGCCAACTATAGAGCTTATTTGATTGATTTGATGGAAATGTGTTTTACCATGAAAGTTTTTTCGTGATAAAAAGGAGCCTATGGCACTCTTTAGTCCGTCAAATATGTTCCATACTAAATATCACATCGATCCGTTGATCCGATTTGATGTGAAGGAAAGACAAACAAACACACTTTCGCATTATAATATTAATATGGATGTGCTATATTTGGTGATCGTAGTACTATACCATGAGTTATTAAATTAATGTGATATGTGTTTTAATTATTGTGATCTAACACGATTAACTCAGACGCACACGCACGTATTTCGTACCCGTATACGCAAATACATTGTGCGTATACGCATATTTTTCGTACGTATGCACGCTCATTCCACGCGTATACGTATATTTTTCGTGCGTATAGGCGCTTATTCCGTGCGTAAATTATGCATGTTTTGCTAAAATGTAGGTAAGCATTCAGTGCGTATTATTTATATTTTCCATACGTTTAAATGAAGGCTGGTTTATTTGTCTGTGCTATATTGTGTATGTGTGTAGGTCTTGACGTATTGGCACATTGTTGTGATTACAATATAGTAAAAATTATAAAGTGGCATATAGTACCTAATTGTTATTAAGAAATTCAAAATATTAAATGTTTCCATATTTTGTGTTATTATATTCTTGTTAATGAAATGTATGTGTTATTTATTTATTTAAGAAAATGAGTATTGCAGCTTTTTTTATTTTATAGATAGTATAAGGGGGCAAACGAGCAGTCGGAGTTTAGCTTTTGATTTTCTTTGCTTATAACTATATATAACCTGTAATTTTATATCTTAAATTATACAACCATATGAGTGTAGTTCGACCACAAAAATAAGTTACACTGATGTACCTGCGTAGTAGACATTTTTTGTGAAAGGCGCGAAAATATTTCAGCCAATCACCAGGTACGGGAAATTCTTCGTTCGCCGTTGGTCAAACCAGAGCTAGCTGTATCGGCATTTGCCAGTTAACTAGCCGGATGTCAGTTGTCATTGGCTGTCATTTATATAAACGTCAAAACTCATGCAGCATAGTTATCGCGAGCGAGATAGCATGAGCGTCTTGTTATATTTTAAGCCTTATGATTTGTGGAATAAGGTTTTATTGAATTAGTGTTGTAAATCGGATTAGATCGGCTTCTGATGTACTCTTCTGCGTCAACGACGAAAGCCGATGTAACTTATTTTAGTGATCGAACTATACCGAATCATTTTTTATTCATTCCAAGGGACAAAATAACCTAAAAATATATAATTACGTATAAAATAAATATTATAATCACGTTGTATGTCCGACGTGGACCCCTAGATCACTAAATCGGTCTTGTCAAATTTTGCACATTGACTTAGTCCAACTTAATAGATATTTTAAATAAGGTATACAAGGTAATGGTCGCGATACTGAATTTTATCCACAGCAACGCGTGGCCCGGTTAGCTAGTATTTTTTTTAAAAATGTGCCTATTTTAAAAATGTGTGTGCTTTAGACCACACAACTGAAGTAAAACTTAATTATTGATTTGACACAATATGTCCATATTATATTTTTATAAATACAAAAAAGTTTCTCGTTTGCCTCCTACTAAAAAACAAACCAATAGTTGAATTCTGCTTCCTTAGGCTCTGTAACCAATGGTACAAAAATGCCTATGTCTTTTCATTTTTGGGACTTTTGGCCTGAGTTTTTTAATTTGGCCTCTGCGTCATTGGCGCGGCAAGTTCGCGCCTCACCACGCCACACACGTCGAAGAAAAAATTCAGTGCAGTGCTCATAACTTGTTGCTCTGACTATACCGCATAGCTAGGCGCATACTATACCGCACTGGGCCCACCCAGGATCGACGATAGTAAAGCTTGGGTTTGGGATTTATCAATGATGGTGAGTATTAACCTAATAGTATTTATTATATTAATACGTTTCTATGAATATTGTACTATATACACTTCTATGAAATAGACGCATTTGTTAAAATCTTGTGGTCAATGCAATCATAGACTTTACCGCTTTTTTTAACTATTTTGTTCGTGTTATGAATGCCGTGACGTCGCAAGAGGTAGGTGTCATGGGTGCATTGCAGTACAATTGGCCTTGCAAGGTCTGGAAGGTGCTTCTTTATCACATTATACCCCCGATAAGTTTCAAATATGATAAAGGGAGAAAGTGAAAGACACATCAGCAAAAGAATTACACTTACGTATTTGGACGCTGGTAGGCAGTTCACTAAAACGCCCTTTTCCATGACCTAAAAGACTGCAATGAAAATTATTAAGGCTAAACCATTCGGGAGTAATTATATTTTATTACGTATGTGGTGTAGCCGTATAAAATTTATCCCATTTTTTTTTTGAAAATGGTAAGTACATGTCGGCTATTGTCTTCCATTTTTACAAGTTCGAACTGTTAGAGCATTAGTAGAAATTCTATAGGTGTTACGCCTAAATCAGTTAAAACGGGGTCAAGACACAAAAATTTAACTGATATTTCTCTAACAAAACATAGGCTTACATACATAGCTACATAATGTATTCTACAAAGTATATTATGAAATATGTCTCTGTTAAGAAGCACATGTTAAAAACGTAAATCATTTCACGTCAAAAGCACACAAGTCAAGGATGACGTCAGTTGCAGTCCAGGGAGTATCAAAATGACGTTGAGAATGAGTTAAAAGGTTAAAAAAAAACCAGAACAAATGAAAGCTCACTTGTAATACTAGCTTTTGATCTAGGGAGGGACAGCTGCCCCTCCCTGCCCCTCTTTGGCGACGCCCTTGACACATCAAAAGCAGATGTTAATACATCTGCTATTAAAATTATCATGAGTTTAATGCTTTTTAGGGTCCCGTAGGTACCTACCTCAAAAAGTAAAAGGCCATAGTGTTAAAAGTTGGTGGAGTTGTTTCTATGGTGCTGGAACCCTGTGTGGGGGTGGCGTCGTTCCCTAAAGCAGCGGTCAGCAACCTTTTGGCAGACAAAATGAACTAAAGGTGGGCCACACTTGTGATATTAACCGTAGAAGTATACTTACGTATAATTTTGATATTTATATTAAACTAGCTGTGCCCCGCGGTTTCACCCGCGTTTAATGTCTAAGAAATCCATATAAAGTTCAACACCCTATTTCACCCCCTTAGGGGTTGAATTTCTAAAAATCCTTTCTTAGCGGATGCCTACGTCGTAACATCTAGCTAGATGCCAAATTTCAGCTTGATCTGTCCATTGGTTTGGGCTGTGCGTTGATAGATAGCTATGTCACGTTTGAGTTTTATATTATAACAAATTTCACGGATCGCAGTGAAGACATCGGAGGGCCCCATGCGGCCCGCGAGCCGAGGGTTGTCGATCGCTGCCCTAAAGGACACTGACAAGTCGTTGAGGTGTCCTTATGACTAAAGACCTGCGCAGACAAGGGGTTTTATGTCCGCTAAAATAGATCGCTTACAACTGTATCGAGTAACGCAAATGAGGGATTAAAAGTACGCGGAATAAAATTTCTCGTCTGCGCAGTCCTTAAATCATGAAAATATAATAATAGTAATATAATATAATAATATAATAATCTTATAAGTCAATTCAAATTGTAATTTTCGTGTATACTTGTTTGTTTTGCAAATGAATAAATAAATAAATATGATATGCAACTAGCATATCATATTATCATGATGCGATGAGATATATCATGTAAGCAAGATGCACCTCCCCGGGCGAGTCCGATACAGCTGTAGTGCAGCTTGAGGTTAGTGTGCGAGCCCCCACTCCACTCCGGGGCTAGTGGCGTTTGGGGCTTGCAGCATAATAAGGAACGCACCGCGGGTGTCATCAGTCAGTAAGTATCAACTGGGCCCAACTTTTATCCAGTGGTCTGTGGTCGATAAAACGGCTGACTGTGATACGAGATATTGTAGCTATTTGGAGGCATCCGACACCCATTCACCTCCGCACATACAGATGCCGCCCTTTCTGAAATCCTGCCAATGGGCCACAACCGTAAGACGCTATTTTTTCACTTCACTTTTAAATTGACATTATGTGAGGGAGAGGTAGCATGGCACTACCTCTCACAATAACATTTATTATCACAGCATTACACACATTCAAAGATTAAAAACTGACGAAATTGAAATTTAAAAATTTACTCAGAAACCGGACTATGTAGAAGATCAAAAAAATCAATATGTTAATTTGCCATTACAAAAAAAATAAATATATGCTCTCAGAGGTAAAAGTCGGGTGGGTACAATTTTCAAGCTTATATATTAGTAATACAACAACTATTGTATGTTTGTTTATTTTATTTTTTAACTGATGGAATAATCACTACATTTATTAATAGGTACTATTCGTTAATACACGGATAAAAGTATATGAAGTTTAGTCAAGATGATGAGAAGATCTCATGCAGTACCTGGACGTACCTGAGCGGTACCTCACCGGTCGTGCCTACATCATGATCATGATACTACATCTTAAAAATGTTCACGCAACAATGACCATGACCTCTGACGTATTGCCTTGAGGATATAATCCGATACATCCTCTTGCCGACCCATCAACATATGATTTTGTCCCAAACCCCAAAGTTCGTCTACTAAAAGTTGGTTGCTTTGAAAATGTAATAATTGTACCGATTATATTATTGAGACAAGATATCTTTTAATCAAAATATCAGCTTTATTTTACTTCAACGACCTATAACTGCAGGATTCGTGGCTCAAGAACGCAGCAATTCAGAGAATACATGAAAAATGCCTCAAAGATGTTACCCATAAAGATAGAACTATATTGTACTCTGATAGAACCTTTAAATACATAACAGTTATTAATATTTTAGTTCGTGAACCCATGGACTGAGTAGATATGTTAAGTGTCAAAACTTGCATATTCTTCGGGTTTTACCCCTTTTTGCCTTTTTGGGTAAGCTTTAAGTGCGAAACACGCTCCACCCAGACAAACCCGCAAATGACGTCTAGGTATGAATATGTTTGTTCTGGCAGCGTTTATCTTCGATCAACCGGTCTTCAATAACAGTCTACGTTCTATACACCGCATCGGTCAGTTGGGTTCTGTTCTTAGTTCACGCGGGTCGTGTTATTATCTAATAAAAATAAGTGATGATATAGAAGATAGCTTTTATTATAATACATATAGAGGAACAGTTCGTAATAACTATTTAATGACCCCGAATCTCGGCATTTGACCTTCATAATTGTATCCAGTTTTCCTTGTTTGTGCGAAGATGAGATTGATTCTTGTGGTTTTTTTAGGTGAGTTATTTCTTTGTATATTGCTGTCTGTATTTCTCGATTGTAATACTATTGTCTGAATGGTATTATTAATTAATTTAATATTAGTGTAAGTATAGATACGTTATATCGTTTTAAGTCCGGTCTGCGTTGCGATAAGACTTGTAAACATTATTAACATTTATCCGGTTTGTTGTCAATCAAGTTTAGATAAGTTGGTGATTTTTTCTTCTTTTATGATTGCATAAATTATGTTTAATGAGGCAGTAATGGGGAATTTAAATTTGACGGTTAATAACACTATTGTCATTAAAACACACTTGACAAAGTTTCGAAAATTTTGTTAACTAATGTGCAAGCTAAAGCTAATGGCTTTATGAATTAAAAAAATTAAAACCGATTGCTGTTTGATGGGTTTTTTCATAAGTCCTAAGAAAAACCCACCAAAGTCCCAGAACTATTTCTGACAGCTTAGAACCGCTGCAAGGATTTCTAGTGAAAAACCGAAATCGGCTCATTCGTCTGTGAGCTACGATGCCATAGCCACAAACATACCTCTACTCACAAACCTCGAAGCCAGACTTCAACACACTCTTTCGCCTCGGGAGATATTTTTTAAATCAACGGTTATCAAATCTTAATAAATCTGTTCAAAGCTTTGGATGCAGTGGTTAGACTGGTTTAATTACATTGAAAAAATAAGCTGATGTGATTATTATAATTTTATTCGGTATTATTACTCATTTAAAACTTAAAAAAAGACAAATCTACAACATTCGGCAATTATTTGACAGACTTGTGTCTGGGAAAATATTTGAGGTTAAGCCAACAGTAAATATCTTATATTAAGTGACCTTAATATTCAAGATTATACATATATACCTGATGAAGACCCTGAAAAGAATTTACAGGCGTAACGCTAGCTTAATCCGAGCTGTAAGCCTTGATTTCGGTGGGCGGTAGATGTCACGTAAAACCATTTACCTGTTGGGGAAATCCCGTTTTCTTAATAAGACGACTTTATTGAATGAGTTTTCAAGTACGTTGTCTTTTGCAAAATTTCAATATTCATTAAATACAGGTATAGTTTTAAGGAAAATATGACTAGAATTTATGTTGAAACTTCCTCAATCGTTTTGTTTATGATTTGCGTGTCGCTGACAATGAATTTGATGACATCAAACGCAGTCACAATCTATATATAAATGAATGTTTGTCTGTATGTCCTTATAATCGTAAACATGCATTTGATCATGTGATGATTTTTAGCAAAGTTGTTTTGCATGAGCCCACGATGGTTTCTGGGTTAGTACGATAAATTTTCGACAGATGGCGTAGTAACACGCGTAGGGTACAGCTACTAGTAAATAAACGGACAGTCGCTACCGACAGCTGTTTAAATATAAGTTGCTCAAGAGTATCTGTTAGTTAAAATTACTTGATTGGGACGTAAAAGCTGTGGAAGAATAGAAGCCTTCAGCTTCGTCAAATTGATGCTGGAGATGACTTCTCGTCGGGTTACGAGACTAGATTTGGGCTTGAAAGGAGGACCGATCTCTCACTTGCCGATGGGAGAAACGCATGTAATATCAGAGTTATAATAGCTAATTCAGCTAAAGCTCAAGACGGGCTAAACGTTATATCTTGTTTTTGACAAGGAAAAAGAAACCCCAAGAAATTGGACACCAAGTTGGCCTTGTTGTGGTCACATGTTATGAGCATATAATTAACAAAACCGGGCAAATATTATAGTTATTCCTCCATCATTAGAAAAAATAAAATACGCACGAAATCACAGGTGTTTGCTAGTTCCGCTTATTGTAGTCACATTTGACCATCTGGGAAGTGTAACCTCCGTATTCGACGACGACCTTTGGGTAGTCAACAAACAAAACGCATTTATAAGTTCATTGAAACCCATGCGTCATTGGGTTTCCCAGCCGCAGCGGAATGCCGCAGGGCTCTGTGAGGTGTCCGTCAGTTGAAAACCGGGCTAAATTATGTAAACAGGTGTGGCTGGTTCTTGTGCTTCATCATCATTATCACAGGCATTTTAGATATTTAATGCTTGATGCTTGTAGCCCAAGGCCCAAGGCATATACCTATACACATACTAGCTGTGCCCCGCGGTTTCACCCGCGTTCATGTTCGAAGAAGTCCATATAAACTTCAACACCGCATTTCACCCCCTTAGGGGTTGAATTTCTAAAAATCCTTTCTTAACGGATGCCTACGTCGTAACATCTACCTGGATGCCAAATTTCAGCTTGATCCGTCCAGTGGTTTGGGCTGTGCTTTGATAGCTGCCTATGTCACGTTTGAGTTTTATAATATATAGATATTTTCTGATGGACAAAAAATGTAAAGTTGTGCAGTGTTAGTGCATGCAGTGAGAGTAATGTACGTATCTAGGACAGGTGGACAGGTACAAAAAAAAATTCATTTGGGGTACAATGTGGGTCAGAAAATTAGTAAATTTTCTTACCCACATTCGATTCTAAAGGCAGGGCCCGATGCAGCTTATTAGACGCTGCGTGTAAAATAATATTTGAATATTTACCCATGCGTTATTCCATAGATGGTTTAATTTTGACCTATAAAAAGACAAATTTTGCCTCAATTTTGCTGTCCCTCAATTCTGCGCCCCGGGCAATTTTTGCTCTCTCCTAGTTCGGGCCCTGATTAAGTGGTATTTAGGGGGATTTTTATTGAAAGGTATTTTGAAAGATCCCAGGCCTATCGGCCAAATATTCACACGGGGCCACTAGATTTTACTTCTTCATTTATGGCTAAAATTAATAATTAATATCGATTATAGAGTCTTATTAATTCTCATACACGATAATGCACTTGTTTATTCAGTTATTCGGTGGGAACATATTTAAATATGACACACAATCATACGTTTCGTCCACTGGCTAAAGGTCTGTAAGTATTTGTAGCTGATGATGTAGTCGAAAACGTCAGAAATTTAGTATTCTACTTAGTACGATACCTGATTGAAAAACTTTGAATGTATCGAAAATTTTGAAACTTTCAAACTTTTTAAATTGTTAGTCTGCTATTCGAAACGAAAATATCATGATATTGGGTCCTCTGGCTATGATAATAATTGTTAAATTAGTAATTATAACTTTCATAGAAGGATGCATCCCTCACATCTGCGGGAGTCCCACTTATAGCAGTGGTTCTTAACCGGTTGTCCGCGTACTACTAGTGGTCCTTGGAATCATCTCATGTGGTCCACGATCCATGCCATTACCTCCAGATCAATAAACAAAATTTTCGTTATGGGGTGGTTCGCGGCGGAACGAAAATTTAGTCAAATGGTTCCTCGGGACAGAAAGGTTAAGAACCACTGCCTTATAGCAATCCGACGAATGCACATTGTGGTCTTGGAGTACATTAAGTTGTCGGTCCGGTCTAATTTCTCTTCGTTCATGTCGGATTTCCATCCACTACTACATAGTATACAGATACACAGATGATAGATTTAAATACACTACATAATAGGAAATAGAGAAAGCACTTGCGTCTGAGATAGACTTCTGCAGTGTTATCTGTCCTACAAATTTAATGTAATCCGAGCCAAATTGCTACTAATGCGAAATTTGGCTTCAATTACATTATATACTTTTTCTTTTTCTTTTTCTTTTTTTTTTTTTTTTTTTTGGGCTATGGGGGCAAACGAGCAGTCGGAGTCATTTTCATGAGTACCGATGCCCACAGACATCCGCATAGAGGATACACAGATGCGCTGCCTTTCTCCTCCCACCTCCATGGGCCACAGGCTACTTCTTCCTACTTTATTTACAGTTAGGTTGCCATTTGCCGATCTTTGGCCTCTCCGGATGCATAATAATTTTTATTCTTTATCAATATTACCTAACAAAATCCGCCAGAGCTCACCACAAAGCTTTATAAATACACTTGCCTTCGGAAACCTGTCGCAAACACGTTTTTACGTACGCTAACGGTCGCCATCATAAATAATGTATTGAGGGGGAAAACCGACGTATTTAACACAGCCGATAGGTAACAATAATGAAGTAATAATATTATATAACAACAACATATAGCGCCGCCCACCAGTGGACCACATGGTGTAAGAGTGGCCTTAACAAGTGAGAGATCGGAGTCTCTATGCCAGTCTACACAGTCAGGAAATCGCCGGTGGTACACTCCCGTGCCTCGAAGAGGATGTTAAGCCGTCGGTCCTGCGCCTGATTTCTCTCCGGTCAGGTCATTTGTGCACTATGTTATGTCCTGCGTAGATGGCTCGTCTTTATGACCACCATCGAAATAAGGAGGACGACATTATTATTGACCTATGATGCAGAAACAGAGTATCTCATCACATCATATTGAAAAGACATGAAATACGACTGATAAAATATATTTAAGTGTACTTGCACATCACTAGCGCTATCATAACAAATCTAACAACAATTAAAACTTTAAAATTCATCAAACTATTCAAACGGCAGCAAAGAGCATAGTAATATACATACATTCATACATACGCTCGAAAAAGATTCTGACAAAATCTAGGTATCAGACGACTGAACCGCACAGACTGATAAAATGAAGCTAAGATCTAATAGATAAGAATCAAATTACCACAGTCTTTTGGTATTTTGGTTTTTTTCAATTCACCCTTATTCACAAACAAACTCAAAAGAATTCAGAATGAATGATGATAAAATTACCTTTTTTCCTGCATTTGGGGAAAAAACAGTTCATTTAACCGCCTGTATCTTGGCTTAAGTGATATCTCTATTCATATTGTGTAAATTGTATTTCAAGCGCACCAGCATATTTGGGATTTTGCTATATTTCGGCGAATGTTGGCTTTGCTACAAAAAAGAAATAAGCATCGTTTATTTTTTTTCAAAATGGTTTGGTTCACCGCACTGAATTTATGGCAGCGTATTTGATCTTATTACCATAAAAATACAAGTATCTTTTATGGTATAAGAAGGCAAAAGAGCAATCGAAACCATTTTCATGACTAACCACGCCCATAGACATCCGCATAGAGTTTATACAGTGCGTTGCCCTCCATCCCCCCTCCTACACGGGCCGCCGGCTACTTACACACCGCACGAAACGCGCCAGCATAGTGCATACCTGTCACTTTACGCCGGTCTCGTGTAAGCGAGAGGTACCTCTTCTATCAGCAGCATGCAACGTGACACTACCTCTGATTACTACCTATAAGTTTTGGTAATGTCAGTTTTTTTATTTCCAGTTCCCATATCAATATGCTTCGGGAACACCATAACGGCGGAGCAGCTGCA
>LUGF01026100.1:61700-85855 GCA_001625245.1 Calycopis cecrops
GTGGTGGCGGCTTCCCCGCCAGCGAAGCCCCTCGCGCCAGTTAATACTACGTACGACGTGGAGTACCTGGACTCTCTTGACTTGTACAGCCCCTCCCCGGCCGATTATGATCAGTTCGACTGGATACTTACTAAGGTGAGTCTTCGCTTCATTTACTGTGGAAGTGGGCATGGAAGTAGGCATAGAAGTGGGCATGGAAGTGGCCATGGAAGTGGCCATGGAAGTGGCCATGGAAGTGGCCATGGAAGTGGCCATGGAAGTGGCCATGGAAGTGGCCATGAAAGAGAGCAGGGAAATATGGCCTTAGCCTACTTAACTATAGGGAGCTATTATAGCATTCAGAGGCTGCCGGATAGTCTCCAAGGAAAAGTCTGGCCTTTTCACCGAGACCAGCCTGTCGCTGGAAGGGCCCTGTGCTGGTAGATCCGGGACCCCCAATTACAGCGGCTGGAGGAACCCCCAGGGGTTTAGTTAGTATTGCATCCCAAATGCCGAGCCCGACACTGTATCCCACCACCACCCGGACACCTAGACAGCGTATATATATTCCCCTGCGTTAACAAAAAGGGAACATATAAAATTTTAGCATCGGAACTATTTGGTTTCATTTCGTTACTATTCCCAAATCCCATGTCAGGTTTTTAGATTAGGGCTCTTCACCGTTTTCTAAAGTTGCATACCGTATACATTATGCTGTGATATTTTCTTTATCTCCTGATTAATATGTTAAATAATTATGTATAATCTTGTAGTTGCGCGGATAAACGTTATGCTTTATTGTTTCACATGATGTGATTACTCACATTTTTATCGTTCAAAGTTGAAGCCGAGTTATATCGGTTCATACGTAGAGATATAAATTCGCTCTTTCACCTCTTATATAGCTTATCAAAATCATCATACATAAAAGTAAGGTATTATCAATTAACATTATACATAAATAAATAGCTTATACAGATTATACAGCTAATAAAAATGAGGTAAATCTTTTTGTTTGTTGTTGTTGTTGTTGTCACTTCAAAACGATTCGACTTCAATTAGGAAGAAGAATCTTATATTTAAAAAATGATTTCTTATTTTCAATCAAAATTTAAAATTTTCTTGATGTTTCATAAGCAGCAATCTTATCATTGGTTATAAATTAAACAACTGTAATTGCCCGCATAAGATCTCTACTTAATATATTCTCGTGTCACAATGTTAGTTGTCACTTGTCATAGATCTCCAAAACGGCTCGACTGATTCTTATGAAATTTTGGGTGCATATCGGGTAGGTCTAAGAATTGGCCAACATCTACTTTTCATGTCGATATTTCCACGGGATCGGAACTTACGCGGGTGGAACCGCGGAGCGTAGCTAGTTAAAACATGTAAAATGTGAGACTACTGACGCCGACTAACATCCGCGTGTGTAGATGCGTTATCCTTCACACCAAACTCCCAATGGGCCACCGGCTACTCGCAAACACAAAACGCGACAGCATAGCCGTCACTTTCAAGGTGGTATCATGTGAGTGAGAGGTACCTCATCGGTCACGACCTCCAAATCCGACTTCATATTGCCTACCTCTTCCTGGTAGCTCATCTTCTCATCTTGAAGGTATAGTATAAGTATTCAACATTTATTAATGTTTCCAACGATAAACAATGCATTATAATACACTAGCTGCGCCCCGCGATTTCACCCGCATAAATATCGATCCCGTGGAAAATCATCCCATGGCATGACATAGGAATTTTTTTTAGGGGTAAAAACTTTCTATGCGTTAATCCAATTTACTCTCTATGTGTTTGCCAAATTTCATGAAAATCGGTTTAGAAGTTTTTGCGTAAAGGGGTAACAAACAAACAAACATACAAACTTTCGCATTTGTAATATTAATAGGATTGCTTCCAGTGCATTATATGCTGTTCCTGGTAGCTAATCTTCTCAACCTTTTAGTATAGTTATATTGCATGTATTCAACATTTAAAAATGTAACAATACATTGGTTCCAGCGTATAGCGTCACTGTCAGACCAGAACTTCTTGATATCGCCCATCGGTCTGAAGTTGGCTCTGGCCATCCTCGCGGAGGCAGCCTCGGGCAAGACGCAGGAGGAGCTCGTAGCTGTGCTGGGCTTTGAAAATGACAACGCCGTTGTCAGACAGAAGTTTTCAAGGATTCTGGAGTCCCTACAGGTGAGAAATGTCTCTATCGACTGTAGAAGTGAAAATCTTGTTCTGGCTTTGGTGATAGTTAAATTAGCCATTATGAACACTCTCATAGCGGGATGCGTCTGCGCGGAATACCGCGGAGAAGATGGTCGGTTCTCCTTTCGACGTTAAACCTAGTCTAGTCGTCCGAAGAGCTCTCATCTCCGTAGTAGTGATGCGACTCGAGTAGGAATTTGCGACTCGAGTCACTCGAGTAAGATTGTTCCCTCACTCGAGTTATACTCGAGTAAAAAAGTCACTCTTTTTTTTTTTTTTTTTTTATAGTACAGGGGGCAAACGAGCAGTCGGGTCACCGAGATGATAGTGTTTTCCGACGCCCACAGACATCTGCAACACCAGGGGTTTTGCAGTTGCGTTGCCGGCCTTTAAGATGAGAGTAGGCTCTTTCCTTGAAGATCCCTAAGTCATATTGGTCCGGAAATACCGAGGGCGGCAGCTGATTCCACAAAGAGGTAGTGCGCGGGATGAAGTTGCGTTTAAAGCGCACAGTGGTGGACTTCGGAACATCTAGATGGTGCCGGTGGAAAATTGAATTTTGACGCGAAGTACGATGGTGAAATTCAGCTGCTGGTATTAGTCCGAACAATTCCTCGGAACACTCCCCATAGAAAATACGGTAAAAGATGCACAGCGAACTAACATCTCTCCGTATGGCAAGTGTATCAAGCTTGCTGGAAAGAACTTGGTCGTCGACGATTCGAACTCGATTCGAACTCGAGTGAAAATGTCACTCGAGTGACGAGTGAACTCGGTCAACTCGATACGCCGAGACCACTCGGTGACTCGATTTCACTCGGTAACTCGAGTGCAAGTTCACTGTGTGTATCTTCTCTGAGAAGTAAGTGAGAGGCTATCGTTTTTTTTCGTTTGTCTGTTAACGGCTATAATAATCCTTAATTCTCTCTACATTCTGTATCCCATTCATTGTACATGTTATGCAGTCTGCCTCGTGGTCTAGTGGTAAGCGTGTTCAACCACAGACGTGAGGTCCTGAGTTCGAATCCCGGGTCGGACCAAAAATTGTTATTGGGATTTTTCAATTTCTAATAACAGTACGGAGTCAGGGAGTTGGCGGTGTTACACCCCCGTGCCTCGGAGAGCACGTTAAGCCGTCGGTCCAGCGCCTTATTTCTTACCGGTCGTGTCGGATTGCCGTCCCATCGGAATATGAGAATGAGGGAATAGAGAGTGCACTTGTGTCTGCGCGCACACTTGTGCACTATAATATGTCCTGCTCATCTGGCTCGTCTCTATAAAGACGGCCGCTGTAGCCGAAATCGGCTAGGAGGATATTATTATTATGCAATCTGCTTATGAATATGCTTACCTATATGTTAGCTGGTCAGATATACCATATTTCGTCAGCTTACTGCTAGAACTCATTAACCGACTTTTGCGAAACTGAGAAATCAATTCTTTCATTAATAACACTATATTATAATGTTACTATTGAAACCAAAACTAATCAATTGATTAGTATTGGTTTCATTAATAACACTATATTGTAGTGTCCATAAATAACAGATTTTTTAATGTTTCGTAAATGTTGGTTAATGAGTTCTTGCAATAAGCCGACGAAACATAGTTCATGATCATTTAAAAGATTTTTCGTGGTATATAGATGATAGAATGGCGAGAGAGATCAATTACAGGATGACTGTCGGTGGCTAGTGACATCTCCCAGCTTATCACTGTGAGGATGCAGATATCCTTATCTTAGGCATCATCTGTCAACTCTGATCTTTCAGGGGTGTTCAACTTTCACTCTGGAATATGCGTTTTTAAATTGTTATCAACAATTTTAAAAGGAGAATTTACGAAGAACAGCGTACGAATTGCCCAAAAGCATTGTCAATTGTGGTGTGTAATCAGATTTCATTTTGTTTTAGGCTCTATCTTCCCAATACATTTTGGAACTGGGCAGCAGGATCTACATTGGTGCTGGAGTGGAACCCCGACAACGCTTCGCGGCCATCGCCCAGGAATATTACAAGACTGAGATCATCAACATGGACTTCAGCGACCCCCTGGCGTCGTCAATAGCCATCAACAACTGGATCTCCAACATCACTCACGGCAGGATACCTAATTTGGTGAACAAAGGTACGTGAGTTTCTCACTTAATCGACGTTTTTATTTTAAAGGGCTTGGCCCGCGACTAGTTCACACCGCTGCTACTCCTGTGTTGTCGGAATTGGCAGCGGCAACAATTGTGATCGTCTGATATGATCTCAGGGAGCCGAGGGAAAAGCTCAAACTCGACACGACCAGAGAGAACTCGCGCACCACCTACGGCTCGGTGAGCTCTCGAGGGCATGAAGTGTAACACCACCAACTATGCGACTTATAGGTATTAGAAATTGAACAGGTCCTAGTGTTGGATCTAGAATTTTCGTTCGGTGAAGGCATGACGCTTATTGGGGACTAGTGATTTCAGTGGTGGTTGAGAACCTTAGGCTCTCCCAGGATCCAACATTGGAACACATTAGGTCTTCAATTTATTAAATTTGAAATTATGGTTTACATAAACTGTAGCTTCAAACCCTGTGTGGGGTTAGTTAGTAGGCAAACCTGGCAAACTTGTATTGATATCCAGCCGAATGCCATCCAAAGCGTTTTTACAGGCGCTATACAATAAGAGATTCATCCATCCTCTCCTTTATTTCAGACGATGTGGAAGACGTGGTAGCTCTGGTCCTCAACGCGATCTACTTCAAAGGCACCTGGAGGCACCAGTTCCTGCCCAACGAGACCAGACAGGACAACTTCTATTTGACGGCGAAAGACAAGAAACCAGCATCGTTCATGAACGTCAAGTCCAAATTCTACTACTCCGACTCGGCCAAGCTGAACGCGAAGATATTGAGAATGCCTTATTTGGTAAGCAAGACTTTTATGGCCCAAGAGGACCTAATATTCAACAGGACTTTTTGTTAATTAGTGACGCCCATAAACATCTGAAAAACAGGTATATGACTTATGATGGTTGCACGATTTTCATGCGCGTTATTTGGAAGTGGGCAAGGCACGCAAAGAGGATGCATCCGCGTTCCTCATCATTATCAGCCTATTGTAAACCCCTGTTTGACATAGGCCTCACCCATAGCATGCCAATGGCTTCGATCTTCGTCATCCACTTTCCCCCTCTATTGGGTGAGATACCTCCTCGCCTCTAGGCCTTATACCTCGTCGTGAGCTGATCATTTGGTTGCAGTTCACCAATTTTAGCGTCTCATACGAATAGGTTCTTTTTCATTAAAACCGTCCTAACCATGCACACAAAATTTCATGAGAATAGGTCGATCTCTTTCGGAGGAGTATGGCATGGCAATCATTGTGACACCAGAATTATCCATATCCATACTAATATTATAAATGTGAAAGTGTGTTTGTTTGTTTTCCCTTCTTTCACATCAAATCGGATCAACGGATCGATATGATATTTAGTATGGGGATAGTTAAAGAACTATACTATCGGCTCGGAACATGTACAATTTTTTTTCAATCGCGTGACCGAAGCCGCGGGTAAAAGCTAATTTTATATATAATATAGAGATTTCTAGATGAGGCGCACCGTACACGGGACAATAGCTATATCGCTGAGGTCTAATACATATATTCTTAATTTCAGGGTAAAAAATACGCCATGTACATCGTAGTGCCCCACACCATCACCGGCCTGTCCCGCATCTTCACGGACCTCAGCGCCATCCGCGCCGAGCTTACCTACCTCCAAGAGACCATAGTGGACGTCACCATCCCCAAGTTCCAGTTCGAATACACGTCTCAGTTGGACAACGTGTTGAGACAGGTTAGTGTTTTTTTATATTTTTTTATTTTTTTTTTAGTTTTATTCAATTTATCGTTACTATGTTTGTCGTAACGCTTAAGGCTTTACGTAACAAGTACGGCATTAGTGGATTTACTTTTGTGCCGCGTCTGTTCCTAGAACGGCTGGCATTTTATAGCACTACAGGTTAGTTAGCAGTTTGAAAGTTGATTACCGGTTCATACCGGTTTTCAAATATCCGGCATATACTACAGCACTTATTTTACTGCACTTACCAGTAGTAAGTGCTAAAAAGCTTCTGTGAAGTAAGTAGTAGGTTCTATAGTGGTCGAGAGTCGATATGATTTTGGTGTCAAGCTTAGACAAAATTATAATTTGGGGGTGGATGAGCCACGTAAAATTTACCTTAAGAAAATAGTTTTCGGCAAGTTGTCTTTACGTTATTGTGTTCTTTATATTATGTGAAATCCGTTTAAAAGTTTGTGCATTAAAGACACCAGCACACCACTTACAAATTATAACTTTGGCATTTTTAATAATATTAAAATACCTATTATGATTTCTGATGACTCTAAGTATCTTACAAGCCAAATATTCTTTATTCTATACACAGCACGTTTTTATATACACAGCAAATTATTTCGAGTAGAAAGAATCTAACCGAAATAATTTTGTATATTATGATGTAGTTTATTCGAAGTTTTGCCCACAGGAAACTGCATTTTAATATAAAAAAAAATCAAATATTCAAAATTCTTTATTTTGCAAAAATGAGGTACATATAGATGATACAATGATATTTTGTCCAGCACATTTGCCATTTTATTTTATGGCGCACAAAGAATATAATATGACACATTATTAAAACATAAATACAAACAATCAAAATATATATTGCTATTATTCAACAAATTATTAAACTCATTTGCTAAAATATAGTTTTAATCAAAATTTATAATTTAAAAATTCTTGCATTGTGTAAAAACTATTAGAAATTGTCAAAACAGTACATAGGGTAGGTAGGTAGGTACATTTTTGAAGATTTTTGAGACCACCCTCCGTTCCAAATTGCGTTACATAATACTTGAACGAATCCGTATCACAAGGCTTTTCATTTTTTCACACAGTATGCTGATTATCATTGGTAGATATCAAGGTACCTACTACCTATTGCTTACATTTTTTGCAATTAAAGTACGGTTTTATCTAGCAATTTTCCTCCTGCCCACATAATTCGTACGTCAGTGCGCTTTGGGTAATCCCGTTGTGATGGAATGATGATGAAAATTAGATTATTTATTATTGTTGGACTTCGAATCACCCCTATTCACCTTGTGGTTTATGTGTTAAGTTTACTTGAATGTTACTTAAATACAATAGAATTATTTAACACGTTCATTGCCGCATCGCACGATTTAATTTGGAATAATAAAAGTAGTTTTTTAGTACTAAAGGGACAAACGTGCAATCGGAGCCATTATCGTGAATACCGACTCCCACAAACAGCATAGAGGCTGTACAGACACGTTGCCGCCTTCCTGCTTCTCTCTCCATGAGCCACCACTTTTTGCTTAACTCACATATTTATCAATTTGGATCTTTCCAGTTGGGTATACGAGAGGCGTTTACTGACTCAGCCTCCTTCCCCGGCATCGCCAGAGGCCAGTCCCTCACCAAGACTCTGAAGATATCCAAGGTCCTGCAGAGGTCCGGCATAGAGGTCAACGAACTCGGCAGTGTTGCGTTCTCAGCTACAGGTATGTCATTTTCAATCAAATGGAATATAATAGCATCATTTAGGCATAGCTTGAAGCCACTATAAGGTTAATAATCACCGCATACATCAACTCGGAAAGGGATCAGCACCGTATCACCTCAAGCGGTTCAGTATTCTTTGTATGAAACTCCATACTGCAACGCACACTAATGGTAAACGTAACGTAATCGCCTCGCCTCGGGACAGGCTCAGAATCGCGATCAACAAGCTAATGGCTAGCTATCCACGCGCTTACGGCTCACGTTTCTTCGTCCGTGTCCTACGCCTAGGCGATACCGCGCTTACGGCCAGCCGTAGGCGCTGCCTAGCCTACGGCTGGCCGTAGCCGGGTTGACGTACAGGAGGTGCTGATACGCTTACGTTACGTTCATAAGTAAGGTTGACTCCTGACTGACGGCGAGGCGAGAGGTTTTTTTTTTTAGTCGGTTCACCGAGATGATGGTGTTTTTCGACGCCCACAGACATCTGCAACACCAGAGGTGATACGGTTACGATCCTTTCCGAGTTGATAAGTGTGCATCGTGATCATATATCATGTGAGCGTGTAGGTACTCCCAAGTCGTGCTGGCCTAATACTTCTACAAAAAAAATGTGTGTGTTTAGACCACACGACTGAAATAAAACTTCATACACGAAACATGACTGGCTATGAGAGGGAGAGAAAAAGAAAATGTGCACTCGCACTGCTTTTTCTTGCTCTTACAGTAATAATATTCTTAAATTACTGTAATAGCACGTAACTCTTTTTCTGTCATCGCCGATCACACTTTTCGTAACTATCTCGTCATGCATTCATTATTTATTACTCCCCAAGTCAAGCGGACGGAAGGTTTACTTCAATATTGCATATATGCGCTTACACGAGACCGGCGTAAAGTGACAGCTGTGCTGTCGCGTTTCGTGCGGTGTGTAAGTAGCCCCTGGAAGTGGGAGAAGAAAGGAGAGCAGCGTATCTGTATAACGTCTATGCGAATGCCTTTGGGCGTGGGTAGTCTTGAAAGTGGCAGCGACTGTTCGTTTGCCCCCTATACCATAAAAAAAAAGAAGAGGCATGCTCTTACAAACGGTTTGTTTGTTCGCAGAAATAACACTCCAGAACAAGTTCGGCGATGGTGTGGAAGCGGTGGCTGACGTCGTCGCCAACAAGCCCTTCATGTTCTTCATCCAGGATGACGTCACGCGGCAGCTGCTCTTCACCGGCAGGGTCGCTGACCCCACGCTCATCGACGGCCTGCACTCCCCCGCGCCGCCCAAACCTTGAGATTCTTTTTTTAAATATACCTTTTTTCAATTTCATTATCTGTATGGTTTTATTTACGTCCCTCTTTTAGTTGCAACAAAAATATTTTGCCTAAAACGTACTACGTGATAAGAAATGCAAATATAAAGACAGTTCCTGAATTGGATTACTCTAGATTGATTACCCCCCTTTTTTTGCAAGGGAATATATTTATGTATGATACCTAGGAGCCCGGGTAGCCCCTAGACCATGGATTCTTATACTTTTTGCAGTCTCGGACCCTTATCCAGAATTTAAGAGCTTCATGGACCCCTGTCAAAGAAACCCCAGCGGGTGCCTTCACCTCCTTGGGGACTGTCCGCTGCCTCTGAACAGGACTACGTAATCGGAACCGTGCAATCGGGCCAGGTTCCCATCCTCATCTCTGAACTTCAAAGAAGCACTCTACCAATGTGTCACCAATGTGACCCCCCAGTTGTCCTATTCCACGCCGCCATCTGCTGATTCAGAGGGACGGGCGGAGGACCTCCTACTTGAGCTGCTCTTTGTCTGGCTTCTCCCCTCAAGCCTGTTCAGTATGGGTAGCTTTGTCCAGCATAGGGATCACAGAGGCACGCAAGCCCCTTCATTCAAAGTGGCAGCATCTTCTCGCTGGTGAAAAACCTAGCATGACTAATAACACACCACGTGATAGATATTGTTATTGTGTTCAACATAAAGCTGGCTTCTCACTGCGCGTGCTACTACGAGTCGCGCCGCTCCACGCGCAAGGACGCGCCACGCTACACTCCGCGCCACCCAACGGAAACTGGCGCGGCGCGGCGCGTACCGTTGGTTGGTGGATGAATGTGTGTATATATGTATATAATTATGTATCGATCGCCTACACTCGCGAGCCAGCGCCGCGCCTTTGAAGTTACCGACTTTTAGCGGATAGGTCGCGCCGCGCCGCGCCTGCCCGCGTCGCGCCGCGCCTAGCTCTTCACACTGCGCGGGGCGCGTGCGGGCGCTGCGCGGCGCGGGCTAACACGCGCAGTGAGAAGCCAGCTTAATATGTTAGAATTCTTCTATTAATTCTAAGAACTCAAAAATAAACTTAAACTAGGTACGAGTATTATCATATCCGAAAATACCAGGAAAAGCAAATATAATTATGTAGACTTTGTAATGTAGATTTCTTTGTTTCCAGCCACAACGGTTTGACGGTTTTTAACGCACGAGTATGGGGTGATGTTAAACTGTTAAAACATTAAACGTGCATTCGGCTCCATGCATACATGCTAAGCTGCATGGATGCATGCAGCCGTGCAGTGGCTTACATGATACCAGCGTAAAGTTACACCTGCGCTGTCGCGTTTCGTGCGGTGGAGTCGGTCACAAAATTGGCTCCGACTGCTTGTTTGCGATGATCTATGAAAAAAAGAAAAAGAAGGACTTTTTCATGCAATTGTCAGTTATGAGTAATAAGACACACAATTAAAATAATAAAACATTTACACGGTTCTATTGTATGGTCATGTATTTATTATTATCGGTTAAGAGCAAGATGCTATTAGTAAGAGGTAGTGCCAGACTGTATTGCTGCTGTATGCCGGCACCACCGCGGGGGTACCTCTCGCTTACACGATACCGGAGTAAAGTGTGTGTGCAGCTTGTGCTGTCGAGTCTCGTGCGGTGTTTCCGATGGCCGTCCTAAACGGTGGGGAAGGAGGACAATGCACAGGTATATACCGTATGCCATCGGCTATGGGCAATAGGTCGTTAGCCATGAAAATGGCTTCATGCACTCGTTTGTCCCACTATAATAAAAAAATGGAGTGAATTTAATTTCATAAAAAACAAGATCTCTTAAAAAAAATTGTGACATGTGTGTGTGTGTGTGTATGTTTTGCGGTGCCATTAGGAAAGGACAGGAGTTTCCAAATTGTTGACCATGGCACCATGGCACCATGGCTTGGCGATGTCAATGACATTACGATGATACAAAATTACAGCCACATAGGTAACCACAATTTTATGAAGTTTTTATTACTTACGCTATCATAACATGCCCACGATGCGGTCTATCTGCCCACAAAGTGTTATCCTGCTCCTGGTCTCCACTCTGTTATTGCTTCGTACATCTTCCGTCATTCTTGATGTCTTGCAAATCTCCAGCGTGTCTCCTTCTTATCTTCTTCTTTGTGTTCTTGTGTCATCCGCTACTTTTACTTCATCTTTTGTTTAACATTTTTCTTATACTATCCCGCGAGCTAGCGATTGCTCTTTAGATTTTTTTATAACATGGACAGGGATAACATTGGTACTATACTACTATACTACTATTACTACTATGGTACTACTAAACTGGAAATAGTACTATGGTACTATTTCCAGTTTAGCATATTTAATAGCTTTGTACAATAACATTAAATTAAGAACACTTAGGTACTGGCTAAAAATATTTTTAATGTACCAAGTGTTAAAAAATCTATATATGCTTCTTCAAAAGCCGTCTTGACTTTAATACCGACATTTTTCACATAAAAGATTGAAAATCTTTATTTACAAAACATGTGTATTTTCAAGTCTTTTTATTGCTGGGTATTTTTCTGGTCTTAAGTAATGAATATTTACTTGTGAAAGCCCCTTATTGTCCTAGGTAATAATACTTATTGTCGCTACAGCCTTGTGTCCTCCTTCACAAAGGCTACAAGGCCAAGGTCAAACACCAGGGTTTATCAAAGTGAGGCAGGCTCGACGAGGCAGCATCACAACCTTGACCAGTGGCATAACTTTATCATCGGGGTCGTGGCAAATTAATATGCTCTTCCCCGATGCGACACGGCTAAAGTAACATTTTTTTCATATCATGTACCTTCTGTTTCATAAAAAAAAAAATATAAAAAAAATATTAAAGTAAACGAGCCGTCGGAGCCATTTGGAGTACCGACGCCCATAGACCTCCGCATAGAGATGAACAGATTGCTCTCCTTCCTCTTCCCATCTCCAAGAGCCACCGGATACTCACACACCGGTCTCGTGCAAGCCAGTACCCCGGTCGTGCCGGCCCAATTCGGCTACATGCTTAGAGTGTCACTATCTAAAGTGTTAAGATCCTTCTATGACCGGGACCAGCTTGCCCATTTGCTGACTAGCCTTATTAAACATATAATAAGTCCGGCACGGGCGACAACTGCACGCTCAAGCGACACTACTAGTTTCTTTGAATCTCTAAGAAATCGACGACGCTGCTGCGGGCCACAGCGTCGCCACGCTCAGAAGAAGAGAGGCCAATGGTGTCGTTGGCAGCGTGTGGTTGTCGCTTGCGGTTGTCGCCCGCGTCGCACTTGAAGCTTCTACCTTTGGCTGTCTACGTCAGTACGTCACAACAAAAACTCTGCTCCGTGTAATTTGTAGTAATGACGTAATTGACAAGAAACTGGTTCGTTCGTTTGTTTGCAGTCAGTCGCCGGAGGTGCAGGCTGTGTGTGCGTCGCCGCCATGTTTTTGTTCTTCTGTGAGTAATTTAATTTGTTTTTGTTTTAACACCGATGATGCAGCGTTAAATTGTTTTATATGAATTGTTTTGTATTTTCGAGAATTGTTTTGGGTGTGTTGATGTGTTTTTTTAACGGATTTGCGTGACAGCCGAATTGGCTAGGTACCTTTAGCTCACGTGATGTACCCAAAAGTGAACCCGTGCTATCGGATATCATTTGTGTCTAGACAGTGGTCCATTGTAGAGATGGGCCGAAGAAGGGCAACGTATCAGCATTACTATTAACCGTTTGTCTCCCTACGCCAAAAAAATATAATAATGTAAATATAAATGTATTTTTTTGAAAAGTTCGCTGGCTTTGTGATGATACATAATAGAACATGGTTGTGCAATAGCCGGTTGGAGATGGACCCGAGTAACAGAGGATAGAGGAAGTAGACTTGAAGAAAGGTCGAAGTTCAGCTGAAGGACGATGAACGATGTCTATGTTATTATGAACTAGCGGACGCCCGCAACTTCGTTTACGTGAATCCGTTTTTCTAACGCAGTCGGTTAAAAAGTCTATAGCCTTCCTCGCTGAATGGACTAACTAATACTGAAAGAATTCTTCAAATCGGACCAGTAGTTCCAGAGATTAGCGCGTTCAAACAAACAAACTATTCAGCTTTATATTATTAGTATAGACTATAGACTACTAGAACTAGCTGTGCAGCGCGGTTTCAATCGCGTTGCACAATTATTTAATAAACTTTAACACCTACTTCACTCCCCTAGCGGGTTGAATTTTCAAAATCCTAACTCCAAAGCCATTGTGGGCTCATGCACGACAACTTTGCTAAAGATCATCACATTGTCTAATGCATAGTTTATCCTACTTCCTACTAATGTTATAAATGCAGTAGTTTCCGTGTTTGTTTGTTTGTCTGTTTGTTAATCCTTCACGTAAAAACTGCTGAACCGATTTTCATGAAATTTGGGACACACTTAGAGAGTAACTTGGAGTAACACATAAATAGCTAGTGATTCTATAAAAGAAATACAAACAAACATTCATAAATAACAATATCTATTAACAACAATTTTATCAAGGAATGTATACATGCATTCCAATCGCATTTAATAATATCGCCGTTTAACCGCGTAAATTTCATTCCCATGGAAAATAGAAAATCATCCGAAGAAACTGAATGAATGAAAGAATGAAATATTCTTTATTGTGTACAACACAAAAATTTTAACAAAATACAAGAACAATTGAATACATAAATGTCCACAAAGGCGGCTATTCTGTATTAATTCAAATTACCCTCTATGAGTGTGCGAAATTTTATGAAAATCGGTTTAACAGTTTTTGCTTGACGAAGTAACAAACAAGCATACACAGTTTCGCATTTATAATATTAGTAGGATGAATGAAAGTTGAAACCACTATTCTAAGATTTGGTTGACTCACTCGGAAACTCCGTCCCAAGCCAGTCATTGTTTTCTTTCGGTTTTACACTTTTTTGATGAACTGATTATTAAGTTGGAACATAGTTTATTACTTAGTCATAATTTTTGAGCTGGTAATATTTTTCGATAGTTTCGAATTTCAATAGTTTATGGTCTTATAGGTATGCATAAGATTGCTATTGTATGGTATCGAATGATAATTAAGTATGCATGAATTGGATATTGATGATATGAAGAAAAATGTAAATCGTCACCCCTTCTAATGTAATTTTACATACCTTAATATACCTTATTTTTTTACCTGTCCAATAACTTTAACGTACGCTACCCAGGAGCCCGGATGGCTCTCGGATACAATGCCGACCCCTGCGGGTTCCTCCAGCCGCTATAATTGGAGGGTCCCGGATGTACAAACAACAGGGTCCCTCCAGCGACAGGCTGGCCTCGGTGAAGAAGTCCGAGGTGTGACGCCTTCCTCCCGGCCAGTCATTCACAATATGTTCGACATTATTTAAGCCATCGGAATAGGGGTTTTTTATGGTATAGGGCCCCCCTATTATCCTACCAATATTATAAATGCGAAAGTTTGTAAGAATGTTTGTTACTCTTTCACACAAAAACTACTGAACGGATTTTCATGAAACTTTACAGTAAAATAGCTATCATACCAGAATAACATAATAAGTAAAAATTTATAGGGATTTTTGATGTCCGAAATCCACGCGGGCGAAGCCGCGGGCGGAAGCTAGTATTATTATAAGCAAAAAATTAGAGCCATGACTACCGACGCCCATAGACATACAGAGAAGCTATACAGATGCGCTGACCTACTTTCTACTCCCACCTCCATGGGCCACCGGCTACTTACACACGCAAGAAATGCGACAGCACATTTGGGAGTGTAGTGTGGACTTGTGCGCGTACACACTTGTGCACAATAATATGTCATGAGCAAGAAGCTAGTGTATAAAGAGGACATAATCATCAGCACGCTGCACGCCAGATCCCATAAGGGGTGAAGAGGAGGTCATTTTTGAAGTAAAACTTCTATACGCGCTTGAGCCCCCTTACCCCCCATGGCAAGCTGGCGAGAGCGTTACAAAAATCACATGTCGAGGTCAATGGAACTTGCCATTCAAATTTCAAACTCGACTTAAGGGAAACTTTTTTGTATTTAAAAAATAAATATCATCAGACATGTTATGTCATTGTAACTACGGTAATGAATTTGTGTATTGAATTAATAATTAAGTTTTAATTCAGTGGTGTGGTCTAAAGCACACACTTTTTTATAGTATAGCAACCATTTTTAAGGAGGTCGTGCAGGAGAATATTACTTCTTAATAAAGAGTGCCGCTGACTTTACCAGTTAGCTGTTTCATACTGTCCAAGAGGGTGATGTTATAAAATAAGACCTTGAATATTTACAAAGAATGTCCGACGTATAATATGGTTGACGCGTTTAATAATAATAAAAAAATATATTACTGGAAAATCCCACTTTACACAACAACTACACTTGTAAGAACATAATATTAAGTTAACGAATGATTTAAAAATAATATTATTTTGCTCCTAAGATAGCTTGTTTCCGGGAATATGAGTCGACGAAAGAAAAATGGCAGTGATTTTTTTATAATAAAGTGACCTTTTAATTTAAAAAGAAATTAATAATAATATCCGTACAACCTCAATGCGGATGTCTATGGGCGTCATGAAGATTCATTTACTGCTCGTTTGCCCTCTATGATATAAAAAATAACGTCTCAATTTACCTGCGCCCTAAGTGATATAATTATTTTTGAGTCTTTGTTTTGATTCAACACTAACCTGTTTTTGTGTTTTGATTCACACTTTGTATTACTAAAGTCTTGTAATTTTCCTATAATATTTTGATGCATTTTTTTCTGCTCTTCTGATTCTATACTAAATTACTCTCAAATAAAACAAACTGGTATTTAAAAAATTGTTATAATCTTATTTTTCTGATTCCGAATATTATAACAGAATTCAACATTATTTTTGGATTTGTTGGTATAAAGATTTTAAAATATTCAGATGTTTGTGGGTGTCATGCTACAGTACAGGCTACAGGGTCCGCTCGCTTCTTCCACAAGCTGTCAGCTCTTATCGAATTTTCTATGTATGAGTTTCCGTTGGCCTATAAGTTGGAAGTGGGCTGTTTGCAGTTGGAAGTGGGCTGTTTGCATAACTTTTTTTTTTTATGGTATAGGGGGGCAAACGAGCAGTCGGAGCCATTTTCATGACTATCGACGCCCACAAACATCCGCGTAGAGCTATATAGATGCGCTGCCCTCCTCTCTCCTCCCACCTCAAGGGGCCACCGGCTACTTACACACCGCACGAAACGCGACAGCACAGCTGTCACTTTGCGCCGGTCTCGTGTAAGCGTGAGGTACCTCCCCGGTCGTGCCGGCCCAATTCGACTGCAAGCATGCAGTGTATCACTACCTCTTACCAAATGCAATGTATGTATCTATGTGCGTCAGTAGCAGAAGGTTCAACTGCTCGTTTGCCCCCTTAAGTATTAAAAAATCCGTTGACTGCGGGGTAGACGACTTTCTGGAGTGGGGACCACTAGCACTAGGTCTTCACAATGTCTCCAGATCTACTATTTTTTGCTTTGGTTTCTTGTACGGTGTAACAACTGAGTCTGCTTTAGCATGATAGCTAAATTAGCTAAATTTAGCATAATAGCTAAATTAGCTAAATTTAGCATAATAGCTAAATTAGCTAAATTTAGCATAATAGCTAAATTAGCTAATTTAGCATAATAGCTAAATTTAGCATAATAGCTAAACTAGCTAAATTCAGCATAATAGCTAAATTTGCTAAATTTAGCTTAATAGCTAAATTAGCTAAATTTAGCATAATAGCTAAATTAGCTTTTTGGTACAAACCTTCTCATGTCGGGATGCATCTCTCCCATTTGCGGGAGAATTGGTCTGAAAATTGGTCCGGTCCCCATTTCGAACTCAAACTTACCCTCGTCGTCCGACAAGCGCTCATATTAATCCGATGTATTGAGCTTTCCTTCGCTTCCACAGCATACGTACTTACAGGTCCGAAAAAAAATGTTTGCATAACGGATGTTTTGTATGAACTATTTGGATGTCTATGGGCGTCGGTTGTAATGAAAATGACTGCAACGTTTCGTTTGCCCCCGTTGTGCTATATATGAAACAAAAAAAAACGGATGCGGCTGTCTGTCAGAGACAACATTGTCCCGACTGCTCGTTTGCCACCCTAAGCAATAAACCGTTAATAAAACTGTGAAGTAGACGAGTTTTGGGATGATATCCTGGTGGTATTCAGTCCAAAGGTATGGTCAAGCCCTTCAGATTTACGACTCTGTCCTGGTTTCTTGTATTTCTCAGCTGAGTTTCTCAAGAGAATACAGGAGCTAACGCTAGTTGATAACGTGATTTGATACTCGATTTGATCACCTTGCTTTTTATATAACTCGTTATTCAAGGAAAACATTTAAAATGTCTGACACTGGTGGATTATTGTGCAGGCCATCTTTTTATTTGTCTGACTCCAAATTATTGTAACAATGAGTTCAGGTGGACTAGACAATGTGACGTCACTAGACAAGTTTTCTTTTTTATGATATAGGAGGGCAAACGAGCAGCCGGAGCCATTTTTATGACTACCGACGCCCACAAACATCCGCATAGAGGCTATACAGATGCGCTGCCCTCCTTTCTCCTCCCACCTCCATGGGCCAAGTAATAACTATGTACAATATGAAAAACCGACTGCGTCAGGTGAAGTTGTTCGAGGGTAGGCTATTTCATAAGGCGACAAACGAGCAGCCGGAGCCCCTTGAGGTTTACAACGTGTAAGATCCGCAGATCTAATGGTAAAAGATGTAAAAGGTGTAATGTACAAAACGTGGGAGCGAGACATTCAAATTAAGTTGCAATCATCGGAAAAGAAAAGAGACGGTAGATGAAGTACATATGAGACCATTTTAGCGAGTAAGAGGCCATAGCGACCCGCTTAGCAAAGTCATATATTATGTGTTTTTGTAGTAATTCTGACATTTGTCAAATGTTTTTTTGTCTCGCCTCTGTTCTGACATTGTGTATCTCATCATCATCATCATCAGACTATTGTAGTCCACTGTTGGACATAGGCTCTCCCATAGCACGTCACTGGCTTCGATCTTCGGCTAACCTTTCCACTTCCTGTGTATCTTGTACATTCTAAATCTATGGGTAATGCAGACACGTTGCCCTCCTTCACACCATCCCGCCTCGTGCTCCAGCATGCTCACAAAATGTAAAGCGGTCACTTTTGAAGTGGCCATGCGAGACATACTCGTATGTATCTTCTCCGTCGTACCGGCCTGATTCGAATGCAAAGCTGCAATGACACACTACATTTTACTAGATGCGTACGTACTGTATGTACGTCTGTATGTGTATTAAGATTTCTATTTTACGGTCTGAACGCCATGACGAATTTTATGAGATCTCGTTGGATACGTCTTGATATCGAATATGAGTTCATAATGTATCTTAAACAGTCGGTTATTGTTATGTTATTGTGGCCTATTACGTTTAAAAAACGTTACGTAACACACAACTCGGCATATTTTTACGTAAATTAAAGAGCAAAAAAGGTCTCATTTGTCCTAATTTTGCTAACTCGGAATATTATTATTTTTTATTAAAAAAAAAAACAATGTTACGTAACGCGATGTTCGAAACCCCCCTCCCGCCCCTGTAACGCACCGTAACGTTTTACAAGACCCCCCTCCCCCCAAATTGCGTTACGTAATACTTGAACGCATCCTAGGTACTAATTAGGCTATATGTGACAATGAGTTTGTCTTATATTTAACCCACAAAAAATTATGAGTTCTGTGTAAAACTTAATATTTTTCACACAATACAAAATACGTTGTTATTTAATGCTTTGTTTACTGCAGTAAAAATAGCATATTTTATCGATCTGGGTTATGAACATTAAGTTATAAACTTAATATAATATAAATGCTAATTATTTTTATGAGTTGTGTCCTTATTTACTTTGATTTTGTGATTAAATTGACTTTTGTATGTAAATGTGTGTACCTAGATATTTCTGAATAACCAGTTATGTACCAATAATGAACCAAATTAGACTAGATATCCGGAGAGTTGGAATCTATCAACGAATACACGGGTAACCACAATTTACGGGTACAATATTTAAATTATTAGAAATTTTAGAAAACATCTACAACATTTAAAAAACACATGACCTTATGTTATCTTTGGCATAGTTGTTCTGCATGAGTCCACAAATGCTTCTATGTTGGTACGACCAATTTTCGACAGATGGTGCCACTGTCGTTCCAATGAATTTCATATAATATAACTGCGACAGGTCATGCTGATTTAGCAGTTGGTTGTGTAGCAACGCGCAGGGTATACAGCTTGATTTAATAAAAACAAGATTATGTATTCTATTCTTTTACGATTCCAAGATGGCTACGCATTGTGCAAGCAGTAGTAGTAGTAATCTGTGGTAAATTTTATCCAAAACCGTTCAGTAGCTTTTGCGTGAAAGATTAAGAAACACACATACAAACTTTCGCATTTATACCATTATGTTAACCGACGGGATTTGTACTTGGTGTAGCTGGTATATGCTACGTTAATAAATTATATAAGTAATGAATTGGCACGTTGGCACGACCGTAGGGGTACCTCTGACACGAAACCGCCCGTAGAGGCTGTGCTGCCTTTCACCTCCCATTTTCATGGGCCACCGGCTACTTACACACCGTACGAAACGCGACTGCACAGCTGTCACTTCACGCCGGTCTCGTGTAAGCGAGAGGTATCTCCCCGGTCGTGCCGGCCCAATTCGGATGCATGCAAGCATGCAGTGTGGCACTATCTCTTGCTAAAACTTCCTTCGTGAGGTTCTGTGACCTATTGGTATTTAGCGGCGAAGGAGGGCAACACTCCTGTACAACAATTATGCGGATCCCTCTATACACTATAAATGGCCAAGTGTGAGTCGGACTCACACACCGAGGGTTCCCTACCAACTAAGGATATAATAATTTTTCCACTTTGGAAGCAGACCTTTCAAGCAATTGATTTTGACGAAAAATGGATTTAGTAACCATAAAGTCGTTTTTGAAGACCTATTCATAAACACCCTCACGTACAGGTAGGATGAAAAAAAATTAGATTCAGTTCTAGGTATGGAGTGCCCCTTTATTTTATATTTATTTATTTTTATACAAAATTCAAGTAGTGGTTCACAGAATACACCAACCTACAAAATTTCAACTAGATGGCCCAATAGTTTCGGAAAAAAGTGGCTGTGACACACGGACGGACGGACAGACATGACAAATCCATAAGGGTTCCGTTTTTTGCCATTTGGCTACAGAATCTTAAAAACGACGCACACATTGACAAATGAATTCATGAATGTACACAAAAGATTTATAATTTTCCATTCAAAAATTCCCCGCTTACGTCGTACTTAATACCAAGTGTTTTACTAACTACCGTTTACCGAGGGAAAGTCCACAGACACTTCTTGATAGCTCATTTTGTGAGTAACTGTATTTACCAATTTGTATAGGATCGTAAAGGACATAAAGACAGGAAATTATGAAATAAAACAGGTTATGAAGCGATTTATTTAGATATGCCTAGAATGACCACGATGTAAGTTCATGTAACACGATAACTAGTTTTATAGTAATAAGTAACATTCTCGGAAACTGAAGTAATCATCAATATTACCATTACCAAGTGAGTTTCTGTTGGTAAATGTTATACTGAGGTGGCTATGAATTCCCGAAGGAGGAGAAGTCTGGCCCTTTCGCCGAAGCCAGCCTGTCGCTGGAGGGGTCCTGTTGTTTGTAGATCACGGGAAGATTCGAAACTCCCGCATATGTCCGCATAGCAGACAAATTGCAAGATTGATTACGTTGGTACGGCCATAGCTATGGGCGTACCAACCGAGGGGGGAGAAGGTCGGGACAGCTGCCCGCCTTGGATTCTCTGAATCTCCTACTTACTATCAGTAAGTACTATATAAACTCAGATTTGCCCCCCCCCCCCTGGCTCAGAACCTGGATACGAGATACATAGCGTTCGTAAGCCTATTAGTTACATCGGTCCTATGAGAAGGGACCCAAAAGACCCAAAGAGGCGTATATGCGTGGCAATGATCTTACGGTCAATCAAAGGATGCTGAAGGTGGTGCGAAGTGGAGGAGTAAAAGTAGTAACGAATCCCAGGCTCGATGTATCACAGCTGTGGATGTGACCCGGAAACGCTAACATGAGAAAGCTAACTATGTGGCAGAAGAAGCTGAACCAATTAAATACCTACTGGATTTAAGCTAGCGCATGCTGCAAGAAGCTCTATTCTGAGGCATTGTTTTTGTTAGCAGGGGGACACATTTACGCATGATACCTAGGAGCCCGGGTGGCGTGGCCTATGTCGGAATCGATACTTGGGAGTGCAGTACCGATTAAACCCCTGCGGGTGCCTTCAGCCGCCTTTCTACATGTGGTCTATTTTTTGGCCTAACGCTATAATTCTGCTATGGGGCATGTAGACGTTGATTATGCTTTGCCCCCCTTTAAGCGGGGCCAGGGCCAAACCAGCTGAAATTGCTGTTGGTACGTGACGAATGCGGCACTGCCATCTTGTACTAAATTGTTAATATTTGATCAAGTGTATGAAGAACACTCGTACCATCCGTATGCTTACAAATCGATGGGAGTGTGTCGAACCGGACGGGGTTTTATACCTCTCATATGTCAAAATTTCAGGTTATTAGTAAGAGGTAGTGCCACGCTGCATGCATGTAGCCGAATTGGGCCGGCACGACCGGGGAGGTACCTCTCGCTTATACGAAACCGGCGTAAAGTAACAGCTATGCTGTCGCGTTTCGTGCGGTGTGCAAGTAGCCAGTGTCGCATGGAGGTGGGAGGAGAAAGGAGGGCAGCGCATCTGTACAGCCTCTTTGCGGATGTTGCCCTCCTATACCAAAAAAAAACGAGCGCATCCCTCATGGAAGCTACAAGCTGACCCATGCACCTTGTTGGACGTCAAAAATAAAAATTGTTACATCGTAATAAAATACAGCCTCACACCTCCTGAAAACGTAGCTCTTTGTAAGTGAGAGGATGGTTCAAATCGGTCCAGTAGTTTAAGATCATACTTAGTAGTAAGAGGTTACTCTTATTTAGACGGCAGGCAAGGGGCAACGCGCCTGCAAAGCCTCGAGTTTTGCGGATGATTATGGGCGGCGGTAGTCATCTAGCAACTCCTCGTTTGCCTCTTATCCTATTAAAAAATATGGATTTCTAAAAATGAAAAAAAAAAACTTGTGTAATATTACAAAAATAAAATATTAAGCACAAATTAAGACGATTTCTGGACGCAAATTTCTCGCATTATCCTCATTTGTATTTCCGTATGCTTCCATAGATACCTACTAATTAAATAGTAGAGAAGACAAGTTATTATGAGGTTAAAGGCTGTCACACACTACGCCGATACTATACGACTTTATCAGGATAAAAACCATCCTTCAATAGATGTCTGCGCACCGATACTTGACGGTAAAATTTATGTTAGTATATAAATAAATAAATAATAAATAAAAAAGCTTTATTTGTGAGACAATAATAATATATGTTAGCGTAGCGCCTGGCGCTCCTTGAGTTTAGTATAGAGATATCTTACCGCATCTGCTTAGTGTGTGACAGCCTTTACTCTGCGAAACGAAAATAAGATGATAAGAAATTTATAACACAGGAATACACACTTATGACTAAGGCTCAATTCACACCAAAAGCGCGGCGAAGCGCAGCGAAGTGAAGCGCACTTTCAAACTTTATTAAACTTTATTTTCATTACTGTAGTACTTATTATCGAATTCTCGCGACTTCCGCGCGGATTCCAGCGAAGTCTCGCGCAGTCGCGGGAATCCGCGCGACTCGTTCGAGTTTCTCATGCGATAATAAGTATTATAGTAATTATTATAAAGTTGAAATTCGTATGACACATAAACTGCGCTTCGCTTCGCTGCGCTTCGCAGCGCTTTTGGTGTGAATTGACCCTAACTGCATAATTTGGAGGTTTTAGTAATCTAAAACCTTGACAGCTGTGCTGTCACGCTAATGCGTGACAGCACAGCTGTCACTTTACGTCGGTATTGAGCGTAGACATTGTATTCTCTGTCTACGGTATTGAGTAAGCGAGAGGTACCTCCCGACTGCAATGCATGTAGGGTTGCCACCCGTACTTTATAATAAACTATTTTAAGGCCATATCTTCACTCCAGATCATTTCAAATTCTCTGACAAATTCACTACGCAAAATAAAGTATTTTCGCGTATTTTTTTATTTTTATATTATACTAGCTGCGCCCCGCGTTTCCACCTGCGTAAATTTGGATATCGTGGAAAATCATCCTATGGCATCCCATAGGAACATTTTTTCCGGACAAAAACTATCCTACGTGTTAATCCAAGTTACTCTTTACATTTGCGTGAAAAAAAAACAAACAAACTTTCGTATTTATAATATTAATAAGATTAGCTTAGAGGAGTTTGAATTTACGTAAATTTGATTAAAAAAAATTTATAAAGTACGGATGGCGAACCTAAATGCATTGGGATCTACCTCGCACTAAGAAGCATTTATAATATTAGTGATGTTGTCTTATTTGGTGGGATTTGGACACAGGGTAGTAACCTCGCTCGCATCATACCGCCATAGAGTCACGGCTATGCTATGCTGCTATGCTGCTTAATTCGGCTGCATGCATGGCATTCCCTGGTATTAATTTTTACTCGTTCTATTCCAGTCGCCCTCTTTGCCTCCCTCTCCTCCCTGGAGTGCGGCTACCGGGAGGCGCCGGAGATCCACCGGCTCAACTTCTTCGACACGGACCTCCTGCGTTATGCGGCTGAGGACAAGCCCGGCAACGTGATGGTCTCCCCCGCGAGCATCAAGTCGGTGCTGGCGATGGTGCTGGAGGGAGCCGAGGGAGCCACGGCCAACGAGATCCGGAGCGCGCTGCGGCTGTCCCCGAACAAGGACGAGTTTAGAGAGCAGCTGTTTATGTATCTGAACGCGTTGAATGTGAGTGGATATAATATATTTGGTGTGGTGTGTAAGTAGCCAGTGGCCCATGT
>LUGF01026100.1:97735-113100 GCA_001625245.1 Calycopis cecrops
CTAAAACACACACATACATATAAACACACACACACATACATATAAACACACACACATACACATAAACACACACACACACACACACACATACACACACACACACACATACAATCACACAGAAGCAATCACACATGAAAAAGTTAAGTCTAGTGATTGGTACGTATTACAATGTTAAAAAAAAAATCAAAACATACATATCTTTCTTATATCTTTGTTAATATGATGTGATATCTTTGTTTAATATTAGCTATTTTTTTATACTTAATATTTTTTTTGTTTAATATTTTGTTGTTGTGGTCGTATAATTAATCATGTGGTGTTTACCTGTAAGTGATTGATGCACTTCATATATGCAATAATAATAATGTAACATGTAAATGTAATTTGTGTAATCAGTTGTTGGTAAACCTTTTAAATAAAATAAAAAAAAAAAAAAAAAAAAAAAAAAAAAAAAAAAAAAATATACATTGTAGTCTTCGAGAACATTAAGTAGTCGGCCCTGTATAATTTCTCTTCATTCATGTCGGATTTCCATCCTAATATACTACATGGTATATAGATATACAGATAATAGACAATACACTACATAATAGGAAATAGAGACAGCACTTGCGTCTGAGATAGACTTCTGCAGTGTTGTGTCCTGCAAATATAATGTAATCCGAGCCAAATTGCGACTAATGCCAAATTTGGCTTCAATTACATTATATACTTTTTTTTTTTTTTTTTTTGGGCTATGGGGGCAAACGAGCAGTGGGATCCATTTTCATGACTACCGACGCCCACAGACAACCGCATAGAGACAATATAAATGCGCTGCCCTCCTTTCTCCTCCCACCTCCATGGGCCAACGGCTACTTACACACCGCACGAAACGCGACAGCACAGCTGTCACTTTACGCCGGTCTTGTGTAAGCGAGAGGTACCTCCCCGGTCGTGCCGGCCCATATTCAAAATTATCAGGCACATTTATTATATACTAGCATGTTTTTTGCCAAATTAAAATACAGGCTATATTTTATTTTCATTAATGTAAATATTTCTATTGCCACAGCAACTCGTGACCTGGTCAGCTATTATATTTTGCTTCTCATGTATATGTTACCGGCAATGTATGATATCTAGGAATTGTATACATTTCTAGGAAATGTACACAATTCCAAAACTTACCGATTTTAACGCCATTTTTTATGTGTATTGAAGGGGATTCGAGAATGGTTTATATTCACAAATCAACCCGCCAGTTGGCGCTGCAGTCAGTATACATACAATGCTATATTGTATATTCGATATACATTCTCGAATCCCCTTTAAAACACACAAAAAATGTCGTCAAAAGTCGCTTAGGAGCTGGAGTTCGAAATTTAGGAATTGTATACATTTCCTAGATTTCATATATTTCCGGTAACATATACACATTTACTTAGCAAGTTGTTGATTAATTCAAGTATAAATGAACAAGCCTGCAATATGGACGACTCGGATAGTGGTGTTACAAGTTTTTATAATAAGTATTTGTTTGACCTTCGCTCGGCGATGTAAAAACCCGGTATTTAGTGTATGTGAGGATAACACTAAAATTTAAGATTCTAGCAAGAGGTAGTGCCGCGCTACACGCATGGAGCTGGATTGGGCACGACAGGGGAGGTACCTCTCGCTTACACGAGACCGCGGCGTAAAGTGGCAGCTGTGCTGTCGCGTCTCGTCTCGTACCTCACAACCGGTGGTTCATGTTGGAGGGCAATGTATCAATATGGCTTGTGTGCGGATGTCTAAGGGCGTCGCTAGTCATGAAAATGGCTCCGATTGCTCGTTTGCCCCCTATGCCATAAAAAAATTCGGAGGGTCAATTAAGAGACTCCAGTTCAGGTGGAATAAGAAATGTAATTAGTAAGAGGTGATGGGTACTTCTAAAAAAAATCTTTCTATATTCCAGGATGACAACTACTCGATGCTCCTGCTGGTGCCGTACGACCACGACGGCTGGGTGCCCCTCATCCGCGACCTGCCCTACATGAGCGTGGCCCAGATCACGCGGCTGCTGGAGCCGACGGACGTGCGGCTGTACCTGCCCAAGTTCACCGTGGACTACGCGGAGAGCATGCTCGACACTTTGAGAAGTGTGAGTTGGACTTTTTTTTTGGAAATACTTGTCAAGACGTTTTTGTATTGAAAAATAATGACTCGGACTTAGGAATGACCATAGATTTAGAAATCTCACTACATTCTAAATCTATGGACATGACACAACTTTCCATTAGTTATTTCAATCTTTATATTTTCGGTGAATTATTATGCTACGTAAATTGGGCTGTTACGCTATGTTTGAATTTTCTTGTACAATTCTATGTAGGTGCTTAGTAGAGATCTGCAATTTTAGATGAGTATTGTGACTATTGTGGTAAACCTACGCCTCCTACGTTGTACAGCAACGATGAAACGCTGTGCTGTCGCGTTTTGCGAGGAGCGAGGAGGAAGGAATGAGTCAATGGGCGTTGATAGCCATTAAAATGGCTCCGGCTGCTTGTTTGCCCCTCTATACCTTAAAAAAATTCGAAGGGTCAATTAAGAGAATATAATGTGTGGGAGGTAATGGAACATGTGAAAGCATTTATTTCTTTTCACCTGCGTGTTTGAGGGTTTAAATAGGCTGATGATGATGATGATGCGTTTAGGGTTGAGAGCGTTCTTCCAATGATTGCGGACACCTGCTCCAATTAGTCCGTTGATCATTATGTCAGTTTAATCGTTATTAAAAACAAGTTTTAAATCTCTTACGGGATCGATCCTGACCCAGTGCCTGAATTTGTATGTGAACTGGTTTCCTTGGTGATGTCTGTTCTACTAATGATGATGTCATCATCATTATGAAGTACGAACAACTACTTCATCATAAACGTCTAAGCTGCTAATGCAAATGATTCACTTAGTAGCAAATCTATTCGCCTAATCGGAATCGGGTAATGTCCACATATTAGGTACGTATTAAAGTTTAGTTTGAGTAAATATTTATTTAATTTACAAATCATTACTAATTATTCTTAATAATACACAATAAATAAAAATTGTAAATTTTTGTTACATGTTTGGGATACTTTGTTATTTAAACATCATTACAATAATTATGTTCATTGAGTATCAAAAGCAACAATTAAGGTTCACACCTTAATTGCTGTAATGCCATTTTAGTGGCAGTTATCACATAATATCTAGAAAAAAGACAGCAATTAGACTACAAGTTATTGTAGTGTAGATAACAGCTTATTATTCTACTCTATAATAACAATTAGTAATATTTATATATTGTTGCAGTTACAGCGGCAGCAAATAAAATGTCATAAAAATGAAAACAAGTTTTTTATTAAGATAAAGAAATGAAATTTTATGTGTTAATCGATAAAAAAAATATTGCTGATTTTACGGCACTCTAAATATGTATTATGTCATAGTATGGATGAAAACAATTTCACTCAACTTACACACATTTATTTATCTTGTTTTTAAAATAAAAAGATCACGGGTTCTTAATGCTAAAATTAAGCCAATACCTACAACTATATTAATAATATGGCCGCATCGAGCTCTTACAGACTTGTGATTATTTCTGCCCTACATTCACATAGACCAGTGGTTCTTAACCTTTTAGTCCTGGGGGACCAATTGACAAATTTTTCTTTATGCCGCGGACCACCTCGACTGGTTGGGCCGCAGCATAAAAAAATTTTGTTTATTGATCTAGAGGTAATGGCATAGCTCGTGGACCACTTGAGATGCGTCCGCGTACCACTAGTGGTAAATTTTGTCTAAGGGTTCTCTGTCCAACCAACTTCGTGAGGCCACAGCTGACCTGACACTTCCGGGTTCAGCTTCAATGTCAGTTTCTCCTAGTATTGACTTTACCCAACCTGAAATCATAGTCCTAGAAGCTGGTTTAGGTTCGCCCCGAGTAGTCATAAATAAATTATTAATATTTGTTTTGTCTCTCCTCTTTCTTCCTACTTGAATCAGCTTTCTCACGTACAATACAGGATCTAAGTTAGGTGTAGGGGACACACACACATGTGAATAAATGCCGCGTCAGGGACGCTTGGCTTATGACGTGAGAATCGTCCAATGATTCCTCAGTCGGCAACCAACTCTTTACCCAGCACTACCAATTAACCAAGTTTTAAGTACCTGTAAGTTATCAGTGAATTAAGCAATATATACGAACTACATATAATGACTTTTCCTTGAACATACACCCATTAATATATTATAACTGAAGTCATATAATAGGCACTACACAAGTTCATACATTGGTGACCCCTGTGAATTGAAGACGCAAATCTAATTTTGACATTTTTTTGGTGTATGTCTATGGACAGTATTTAGTGATGGAGTCAGTCAGTAGTCAGATATATAAGTGCAAGAAGAAAGTGAAATTAAGAGTGAACAAAATTACAGTGATGCAATAATAAAATTAAAGCGACCACGTGCCGACTCCCTCTGCATACGTGCGCGGAGGTTAAACTTATGTAGCCACGTTGTTCAAGATATCGGATTCCGAAGTTACTTTACAAATGCAAGAGCAATAATATATATATCGATTTTTTTATAAAACAGTGGAATTTATTACGCACGGTCAAAACTACGAGAATAATCCAGACGTAATATTGTTTAGAGAGTTTCGGCAATACTATGACGTTCTTGGTAGAATACACATATTATTTGCCTACCAGTGCTAAGTTTGAGCAATTTTGGTAGAAGAAATTGTAGGAATTGTAGGGTGAGCTTACCGGCCGGAGCATATGCGAATGTACTAGCTAAACCCCGGACCGGCACACACCAAGTTAATGTCTACCAACGTCACGAGTAGAAACTTTTCGCTGCTACAGGAGTCTGGATGAGAAGAAATGGCAGAGCGACAGTACCACTGGCGTTTTTACATTGGACCGGATTCAAGCACTCATGTCTTATGACGTCCGGATATTAATATATAGTGCTCTCTATCAGATTTAATTGAAAACTATAATCGGTCGAATTGTTTGCGAACTTCACTGCTACCTTTGAACCGATATGATATTATATAAATATTAAAAGGAGTCTAGTCTAGAATCGGAATCCGGAAGCAACTAATATAAGATCTTGCCGACTAATGTAATAATGTCATTTTGTGTTGTATTTTTTCACTCACTTTAACATTGTACATTTCTTTTTATATACAAACATTATTTTATGCAATCACTTTAAATGTATTTCTGTTTTAATTATACGATATAATAGTGTGTGTCCCTACAATAAATTAGGTATTTCTTTTAGCCGACACTTATCAATATGTTAATACAAGATCGTAGTCGCAATTTTAGAAAATAGTTATGCCCATGAGTAGCAAACCTATTTTCTGTGATGTATCGACAAGCAATGTCAGGCCGTATTTACCTGAAAAGTATTGAAGGACTAAAACGTGTGTACCATACCAATGTGTTAATTTAAGATCGTTTATAACAATGTATTGTCTTCTAATGTGTCGCAAGAACCCTGGAATGTAAAAACAAGTGTCAGGTTCCTAGTATCGTCGCACGCTCAAAGTGCTTACGTTGTAAATACCGCGATAAGTCGTGAAGCTCCAGCCACCTCTATGAACGATTGTAATATTATAACTTTAAAACTTGCTAAATGATGTTTAGTTATTTTTTAGATTATTGTTTTTTTTTTAAGAGGGGGGCTACTGTAGGGGACACACACACATATGAATAAATGCCGCGTCAGGGACGCTTGGCTTATGACGTGAGAATCGTCCAATGATTCCTCAGTCGGCAACCAACTCTTTACCCAGCACTACCAATTAACCAAGTTTTAAGTACCTGTAAGTTATCAGTGAATTAAGCAATATATACGAACTACATATAATGACTTTTCCTTGAACATACACCCATTAATATATTATAACTGAAGTCATATAATAGGCACTACACAAGTTCATACATTAGGTTTCTTAAGATTTGAAAATAATTTCCAACCCGATTGAACATGGGTCTCTGAATCAGTTTTTGAACCGTACAAGGGCCAAAACGTCACAGAATTTTCCAATTTACAGTCTGCAAAATGTCCGTGTACCACTAGTGGTACGCGGACCACCGGTTAAGAACCACTTACATAGAGGTTATGCTGATATCTTACCTTACCTGTTTGCCTTTCCAACTGGAGTCCACGTACCAAATCAGCTGTTACTTGTTGTTGGTCCTTTGAGCCTGAAACGTGAAACTCCAATCGTGACAGATTTGGTAGCCATACACCAATGGAACTACCTTTTATTGATAAAATTGAATAGATAAGATATATCTATCGCTACAATACAGAAAAGAAAAAAAGACTAGATTAAAAAAGATTATTCTAAATTCATTATTTAATTATTATTACTCTCTAGATTATTCTAACATGTTTATAATTCCAGATGAGAATATCCACACTATTCACGAAGAACGCTAACCTAAGCGGTATGTACGAAACGGGGGCACCCGGGACTCAGCTACTGAACAACATCCTACACAAGGTCCACATGGTAGTGGATGAGTCGGGGACAGTGGCTGCTGCGGCGTCCGCGGCCGTGGTCATCCCGCTCATAGAGGACGGCGTGCAGCTGCGGGTGGACCGCCCCTTCCTGTTCTTTATAAAGGACAACAGGCGGGGACTGGTGCTGTTTGAGGGGAAGATCGGCGAACCTACTAGTTTCTTGGAGAAAGAGGTTGTCATGGGTAAGAAAAGTTATTATAATACTAGTTGCATCTTGTTACTAGCTGCACCCAGTTACTATCTGATTCAGTTGTTACTAAATCTCTTGGTACCTCTTGGTAGTGCTACGCCCCATGCATGAACCAGTATTGGCCGGGGAGGTGAGAGGTATCTATGTATCTAGCCGTGGTCATCCCGCTCATAGAAGACGGTGTGAATATGAGAGTGGACCGCCCCTTCCTGTTCTTTATCAAGGACAACGGGCGGGGACTGGTACTGTTCGGCAGGGGGAAGATCGGCGAGCCTACTAGAACCTACCTTTCTTGATGTTGACATGGGTGAGACATGTCGCTAGCTGTACCCTCGCGAATTGTTAGGCATTTTCATGTTTATTCTCACCATTATCAAAAGAAGCCAATAGACGTCCACTGCTATAAGCCTCACCCAAACATCGCCCAGGTCACGGTTATAAGCCGCTTGAATCCAGCAGCTCCTAGCGATCCTGTTCAGGTATTTTAGTCCACCGGCCGCCACTCGTGAACCTTTTCCTCCTGAGTGGTTGTTGGTTCTGAGAGCAATGTGGCCTGCCCATTCTCTTCCCCTCGGATCGCTCCAGCGTACAGACGTGCACATTGTTGCTTCTTGTATTAATGTTCACTCCATTGCCATTTCAGCTTACTGACAATATAGTCTCAGAACTATCCCGTTTCTCTTGCGGATCTCTGAATTGCGGACCATATCTCGCAGTGAAACCCTGACCATAGCTTTCTCAATAGCTCGCTGTGCGATTTCTGAGCATATTTAAGAGACCAAAATTTACTGGCCAAGTCTCAGTTGCGTATGAATAATGGGTGAAGTTCTACTTTAGATTGGACGAGTAGACTTATTTTAGACTAGCTGCGCCCCGCGGATTCACCCGCGTAAATTTCAATCCTGTGGAAAATAATAAATCATCCCATGGCATCCCATAGGAACATTTTTTCGTGATAAAAATTCTATTCTATGTGTTAATCACATCAATCACATAAATAAACACATTTATTTGTGTGCCAAATTTCATGGGAATCGGTTCAGCAGTTTAGCGTGAAAGAATAACAAACAAACAATCAAACAAACATACAAACTTTCGCATTTTTAATAATAGGTAGGACGCTGCCCTATCGTATATCTTACATAAATAGTGCGGTATAATACATAGTACTATAGTGTGGTTGACTTAAATGCCGAATCTGTTATCTATATTTATATTTGCAATGAAAATTTAAGTGATAATTGAAAAAAAAAATGAATTAATTTTTGGATTTTTCTTTTTCAGATGCACCCAAAGCACCACCACCAAATAAAAGATACGGTTAGAGCTAGAAAAATGAATTGCGGGATGTAAAATATATTTACGTAGTCGCTGTTTAATTTTATAAAATATCTGTTTTATATAGATATGTTAGGTACCTAAATGCAATATTGAAACAACTAACTTCGAGACAAACCTTATGAGCGAAGCAGTAGATATACAAGGTTATTTGTAAAACACCAGCAAGCTCTCAGATATAGATAACTAGCATCTTTGACAACAACATTTGAAGAAGACTTTTCATAATTTGCTATTTAATTTTCATACAAAAATTAATATGAAATTAATTATTCGACCGAGCGTTATAAGTGCGTCGCGCGGCCGGGGAACCTAAGATGACACGGGGGTTTACCCTCCAATAAAATGTCACAACAAAACATTAAAAACTTAAATATCGTTACAAATACATTTATTGAGTTATTTCAAAAGTCTTAGAACAAATGTTGTAAAAGATGCTATCTACCTATATCTGAGAGCTCGCTGGTGTTTTACAAATAACCCTGTAATAATTTCGATTAAATATCGCATAGTTTCGGGAGTATGCCCGGGAATAAACAGGGATATATTTTTTATGTATAAATTAGTTTTTAAATGTTTCTTTAAATGATTTTAACTATTAAGACAATGACATACAAGAAACCATGTTACCAACAAACAAACAGTCTAAATATAGCGCTTTACCTTGCATAGTTTTAATTATGTTTCATAGAAATAAAAGACTTATTCTTTAATACTGTCACTCTTTTAGTATTTCAATAAAATCTTGTTATTATAAATTTGTAATAAATGTCTTTTATTTACATACTATTCACAGCGCCGATCCGTGGGGGGGCTTATGGTGGCTGCAACCCTGGGTCCCTTAAGTATTAACTTTAAGATCATTTTTGTATCCATAAACCCTTTTTGCAACTCTACGGCCTGGCCACGGACACAGCGGTGCGACTTGCGACGCGGTGAGCGGATCGTCTGTCTCTCTCTCACTCGCGCGTCGAGTATTGCCTCGCCGCTCGCCGCGCCGCAAATCGCACCGCTGTGGCCGTGGCATGGCGCATACATTTAGTATGTCACGTCTTGCCGCTCACCTCGCCGCTCGCCGCGCTGCAAGTCGCAACGCTGTATCCGTGGCAGAGCGGTAAGGTCTCCAAGCGTCGGGTCCAGCTTAATCCAATGATCTAGTTGCACCTCACGAATTTATTCGTGCAAATCCGTCACACAAACCACTTACCATTTTTTTTTGTCATTCCAGATTTTAATTAATATTGACACTTATTTAGCTACCCGTAGTTTATGCGTAAAAAATAACAACAAAAACTTTCACATTTGTTTTATCTATAGGTAGGTATCTACTTATTAAATTATTCTTTTAGTTGACGTAAAAATTTTTTTATTCAAAATAAAAATATAAAAAACCGGCCAAGTGCGAGTTCGACTCGCAAACCGAGGATTCCGTACCAACGAAAGGTCTCTGTGATATTTTTTACCAGAAAATAAAATTACTCCAAATATTTTTTTTAGATTTCTCATTCTCTTATTTATAAGTTAGAGGGGTGGGGAGAGGGGACACACACTCTCATTTTACCACTTTGGAAGCGTCTATCTTTCAAACGATTAATTTGGACGAAAAATGACTTTAATGTCATTTTTAAAGACCTATTCACAGACATCCGTCACAAACTGGTTGGATGAAAAAAAAATTTTTGATTCAGTTCTATGTATGGAGCGCCTTCCCTTTATTTCTTAATTTATTATTTATCTTATATTTTTATTATACATCAACCTACAAAATTTCAACTACGACGGCCCAATAGTTTCGGAAAAAAATGGCTGTGATATACGGATGGACAGTCATGACGAATCTATAAGGGTTCCGTTTTTTGCCATTTTGGCTACGGAACCCTAAAAATACTCTGTTCTCGCCAAACTCGAGACGTTGTAGCGACATCTATCGCCACAGCGCAATACTAAACGCGCCACCTCTGGCGCCAGGTGACGTTTGACGTTTGAATCTTTTCTGCCTCTTGACTTCTCGTTGGCGAATTGTCCGCTCCTTCTGAGTATACGTCTTTGTGATTTATTATATGTAAAATCTTTCATTATTTGAGCTCACTAATAATAAATTTAAGATAATATACATGTAAAATCTGTGCCGTGAGTGACGAACGAGTATCGCCTTCTGCCCTTTCTGTTCAGCGAGATCGCGCCTCCGCCATCCCAACAAGACGCAAGAACAAAGAAACGAGGCCAGTCACTAGTTTTTTAGCCTTTTCCTAGATCCTAATTTTATTATTCCATTTTTACCGCATTCCCCATTCCACGCGATATCATTCTCTTTGAACATCAATTAAAGCTTAGCCCTGAACTGCGCCGAACCGGGGAAGAATCAGTAACTCAGTTATAAACATTTCCTTTACATATTATGCATGTTTTATTAATCACTAACTGCGCCTCGTGGTTTCACCCGCGTAAATTTCGACCCCGTGGAAAATAGAAAATCATCCCGTGGAATCCCATGGGATCATTTTTTCGTAATAAAAACTGCCCTATATATGTATATAATAAGTTACCCTCTATGTGTGTGCCAAATTATAAGAAAATCGGTTTAGCAGTTTTTGCGTGAAGGAGTCACAAACAAACACAAAATTTCGCATTTATAATATTATTGGGATATAAAATATTGATGCTATAAAGTTACATAGCATAATTAATCGATAAAACTTAGGAGAAATAATTTTGTAGAGGACGCAAGCTGGCCAACAGATTTAAAGGTACAATATGGACTAGAATCCTTCATAGAACCTGTGTCATCTAGGATACTAATGGACAGTCAGATCACCAGTAGAGGCAGGTAGCCAGTAAGAGAGTGCCATGGTCTATTGTTGGTGATTTGCAGAGATATTAGAGAGAAACATGGTACCCCCTTAAAAGTTGAGCTTATTTTATCTCGTTTCTTATTTCTAAGTAGTCCGCGGCACATAGGGAGGATGGGGCAAAGGAGAGCAACATATCTGCAAGTTAAGGTTGTCTAACCATTTAACCAGAATTAACAGAAATGCTTTGTCATCTCTTACACTAAATCACCTATTTTAGCGGATATACGTAAGTGATACAGTAATATTTACAAACAGTCCGGAGGTGGTATACTCAGGGGACAAAACAGAATTAACCTTGTCTGCGATTACGCAGAGCTAAATTAAACTTAAAATTAATGCAATTACCTTGCGTATCTGGAGACCGGCTTAATATATCACATTACTACATAAAACCTATGGCCATAAATTTCACACATGCAATGAGATATACTTAGCTTCCCGTAAGCCCCAATTCGCCGACACATGAATCTGCAGTAAGCTTCCGCAACAGGGTTTTCAATTGTCCAATGATTCACATTACAACACACATAAGTTCATGTAGTTAGTCAATTAATTTACACTCAAGTCTCAAATTATGTACGCGACCGATCTCATCGGCATTAAACAAAGCGTAAAACAATTACAATTACAAATCAGCGAACGATCACTCAAGAGATCTCACAACAATGGCCGCTCTTAAAACTCAAGCATCGCAAAGCGCGGCAGCGACCGACGCGGCCTCACGCGGACCACACCGGTATTACAATAATTGATTACATTAATTGATACTAGATGGCAGCCATATGGTTCAGAACAGTTCTAGTCTTTAATTAGTTCAGATACCAAAGTCCTGGCTATATTTGCCGACAGACCTGACTGTTTCTAGTTGAATCACTGTAGATCGGTACATCAATTCATATGGGAACTGTCAGGTCCTAATAAATTAATAAATTGTTAATGTGCTTGTTAATATTATTATTATATTTACAAACATAATTAAAATTTCATTCTAACATTAAGGGCGTTTTGTTGCCTGGTGTTTTAAATAAATAAATAAAAAAATAAAGAATTTATGCTATCGAAATAAGCTTGGTTACCAAGAATTGTTGGCGGCCCCTCTCCTTCTTTTTTGAGATTTCGAATGAGAAAATCTCATACAAACTTCACCCCCTATTTCACCTCTTTTGGTTTCACTTACACCATGAAAGAAAAGTAGAGCGCAGCTAAATAATACTGCTAGTGTTATTAACATATTCATTTAATAATGTGTGCAATATATAAACAAACAATAATGGCAGTAAAATATTTAAACTCACCTTTCGACTTTCATAAAAGTATGTATTTGCATTTAGAAATGTTATTAATTCTATTGGTAAGTGAAATCTTGGCAGTTCGGTAAGTTTCCAGTGCTCGTAGAGAGTTGTGACTTGTAACAAGCTACTACAATGTAAATGTTTTGATTTATCTTTAAAGATTTTACCTATATCTTTATAGACTGGAGAGACTTAGCGACTTAGTAAGAGGTAGTGCCACGTTGCATGCATGCATGCCGCCGAATTGGGCCGGCACGACCGGGGAGATCTCTCACATGCACGATACTGACGTAAAGTGACATCTACTGTAGCCTTTTGTGCGTGTGTAAGTATCCGGTGGCCTAAGGTGGTGGGAGGCCCTCTCATCTGTAATAACATTACATAACATTTATGGGGAAGTCTATGGGCGTCGGTAGTAATAAAAATGGGTCCGACTGGTCTTTTGCCCCTTATACTGTAAAATAAAGTGATATATGTACAAGGTTGATAAAAGCGAGAGACATTAAACCAAACCACATATACTATAAGTGCCTACAATTAATCCGAAACTATTAAAAAAAAGTTTACGACAAATATACGAAAATACTTTTACTAAACAAGATAAATAGCGAAAAAATGTAATCATACTTAGTACCGGCGCGCACAGCGAACAGCAACCTTGTACGAAGTGAATGACCCCTACGAATCTATGTGATCAGCTGCTAATACAGCATGTACTAAGTGAGAAAAAATTAAAAAAAAATCCTGTGGCTAAACTATTGCTCTGATTAATCTGATTTGTATTGTACAGCCAGGAATTGCTACACTAAATATGTAGTTTCATTCAATCCATCTCAAAATGATGTCTTAAGTTTACACGAATATAATAAACATTGACCCCCTTATTAATAAACATAGAATAACTTTGTCCAAGTAATAGCCTAGTAATAAATTGGCATCTGTCAAATTCCATATCAAAAAACACATAAAAAGCATGGAATTTGACAGATGTCAGCTTATTACAAGGTTATTACTTGAATAAAGTTATTCTATGTTTATTAATAAGGGGGTAAAAGAATAGCCATGTACTTTGTTGTCTAAAAATAGTGATGAAACGAAAATATAATGGTCTATACAAATCGGAACCTAAAAAATACCTTAAAGTTGAAACAACTTAAAGGGATTTTTTAGGATACGATGGGACCGTCGCAATCACCTGTTGTGACAAAGGTCCCTAATTAAAAAGAAAATAAATAAAAGTTAAGGGCTTACTCTCCACGTTTCAGAAGCTTAAAGCAATCATGGCCACGAGAGGACTGAGATACTGACAGAGATCCATACTTCGGGCTTGTAAAATAATTAAATAAACCACGATAAAATCTGTTAGTTATTTCTTTGTCACAAACCATCATAGTTTCGTTTTATCACTATTTATGAACAACAAAGTTCATGACAATTTTTTTAAGTTTATTATTACAAAGCTAGTTATATTTTTTGTTGAAAGCTTGGACTTATTACTTAATGCACCATTATGTTAGCTCATTAAGTCAGATAATTTAATTAGTCATTCATTAAGTAGTAGTCATTAAGTCAGATAGTTTAATTAGGTATTCTATAGGCAAATATATTCTAATACGTGTTACAGTTGACGAGTCTGTTTATTCATAAATATTTTATTATCTATTTAAATATAAAACTCTTGCCCTGGTTTCATATGGCCAATACTTATTGAAACTTATTAAATGAGCTTTAAAATAATGTATGATATAGTAATCAAATGACAAAAAATTAGACCAAAGAAATAAGATCAACTAATAAAATCTATATTAATTGATATTTACATAATAAATAATAATATTTATATCCGTGTTTAAATTTTTACTTATTCCTATGAACTAAAAGTCCTTGTCGAAATATACAATATCTAAATTAAAATATACGAAAAAAACCTCTTATTTAAAAACCATTTCCTGCTTGCTGCTACGCTTATATAAGAAAAACCTTACTTTACCTTATTTACTTTAAAAGATAGCTAAGAATAGACTCTAGATTTCAGACTCTAGAGTAGAGGCAACTCTAGAGTTGCATCTAAAACTTATCAAAATCTATTCACCGGTTTACGCGTGAAAGTCTTGCAACAAATCTCCCCGAGATTCACGCATTAAAGGCCTGCGCAGAATATGGATTTTTGTCGTTGTTGATAAAAATGTATGCAAAGTACCTCGTACTTTTAATCCCTCATTTGCTTTACCTACTCGATACAGTTGTAAGCGATCTACTTTAGCGGACAAAAACTCGTCAAGGCAAAAGCTAGTTGAAGGTGCCATCTCGTTAGATATATGAGCAGTGTTGGGATAGGCAAAGTAGGTCTTAGATACTAAAAGCAATAAAAATAAGAAACTTCTTACCACGCACAACATTGTGAAAACTACTGCCACAGTCGCTATTTTTGAACCGATACGACCTGGGGTTAGGTTTATTAATCTGTGCCTGGGGTTCTTCAAGAAAAGTGTTTACTCTTATTTAAAAGCCCGGCAACGCACCTGCAAAGCCTCGAGTATTGTGAATGTCTATGGGCGGCGGTCATCTCTTATCTGTTCGTTTACCCTTTATTCAATAAAAATGAATGTGGATGTTAGGCAAGACTAGATATTGATTAAGGAAGCAGCTACCTAAGTTTATTGTCTCGTAATTTCTAGACATCATTAAAGGTATTCTAATTTCTAGTTAATATCAACTAATTAGTGTTCTGTCGGTTCACGGCCATATTTGTTGGACACACAATTGGGACCAAAAGTGATAGGCACCTGTGATATATTATTTATTTATTATAATCGTCGTCCTCGCATATAGATCGACTTGATGCGGACCTTCTGACAAGGCTACAAAAATATAGCGGAGTTAGTATGCGTAATATAGTAGTATCTCAAATATACAGTTGTATACGGAGCAATGGCTGGTACATATACTAATAGATATTTTCTGCATTCGTGCCGATATAGTTCAGTCTTACCAAAAATATAAATCAAGGGCTGACGTATAATAAAAACTGTTTGTAGTATACCAGACTCACTTCATATCGTACTAGCCAAATCTCAATTACAAAGATGCGTTGCCCCTCGTCCTCCTTCTCCCTCCATGGACCACCGGATACTTACA
>LUGF01026100.1:129623-151562 GCA_001625245.1 Calycopis cecrops
CACTGCCTCCTACTAAATGCTGCTCATTAATTCTTGCTGTCTGTCTGTCTAATTATTTCGTTTCCCACGGATCAGATCCATCTTCCAAAGGCCATTAGGGCTTGTAATTTTAACAACAAATGAGGAAAAACATTTATATACCGGTTTTATATATGGTGATAAAATAATGTTTTGAAAAACGTGACCGTCAGAACGTATATCAATATTTTTATATTTTGATTTAAGTTATAAATATACCTAAGTTTCACGAGCCACTGGCTTATAGTAAGACCTAAAAAATTATGTTATTTTGTATAAACATTAGCTAACAAGCAGATGTATGCACACTGAAAACAATCTCCCAAGATGCAAGCTTTTGCTTAGTTTGGGAGATACAGAAAAATAGATATACAAATTGTCGCCTGTTCGCTTTGTTCATTAAATTAAGCTTTAGACAAAATGTATTAGGCTGTTTATTAATAAATATTATTATTATTCATTAATTTGTCTCTTACGCCCACTCATAATATAAATATTTGTACTATAAAATATAAACAATACTACTATAATAAACAAATTGAAATATAAATACATATGCCAGTGCATAAATTATTATTATTCTTATTATTTATAACCACCGAACACATGCTACTTTGGGAGATGTGGGTGGGTTTGGGTGTGCAATGGGAGAGGCCTGTGACCAACAGTGGACTGCAATAGGCTGATGATGATGATGATCGGCGATACAGTCGCTTATTAAAAGCTCAATACAGCGATCAGACGCTCACTTAATAACGCCGAACGCAGCGTTGTAGTCGCAAGGCAGCGAGCGTTACTAGGGGAGCGGTCAAGTGATTTCGTAACGCAATTTTTGAAGATTTTTGAGGCTTGCATTTATTGTACTTTATTTGTACTTTTTATGTCATACTGACGCGTGCGTCAGGCGGGCGGTAAAATAAAATGGATCCCTCCTAAATAGTGTTATACTGAAACTGAAAGTTCGTCCAAAATTTTTCAGCATTGGAACAATATTTCAAATACTGGGCAATCTCATCCTAATCTTCAAACAAACATGGTGAAAAACTTTGACACTTCATAATATTGTTGTAAATATGGCGAACGTGCAGCCGGTTCTCCTGGTAATGAGTGCGTTGCTGTCCTGTACCTATTACTGACATGATTAAGTAAAATTGAACTACAGCAAAGAGTTCACATGGCTACAGATATGGTTACTAAACTGCTGTTCGTTGATCGAAGCTGTTGTCATGGAGGACCAAGGGCTTACAAGGACATACGGCCTAGGGATCTTTTAGAAAAGAGCTTATTCTTTCCTCAAAGGTCGGCAACGCATCTGTTAGACTTCTGGTGTTACGGATGTCTGTGGGCGTTGGTGATCACTTTACATCAGGTGACCCATAAAAAAAGGGCAAGGACATGCCTTTTTTCACAAACGTTCGCTAATTTGTAAAGCCCTCCAGAAGGACATCTGGAGGGCTTTACAAATGAGCGAAAGTTTGTGCAGCTGTTATTACAATGAACGAAAAATCTATGGATAATAGAAAACTACATAGGATATATTATATTATGTGCCCTATACATATATTGAATAGAGAGAAAATCGAATAGAATATATTCGATCATTCTCTATCCCGACGATAACCTGACACAACCGGAGATAACTCGGGCAGCCGACTCTACATGCTCTACGAAGCACAGCGTAAAAAGCCGATTTTCTGACCCGGATGGTTGAAATTTAATTTAATTTAGTTCCGAAAATTTTGGCCCACTTTAGATCCGAACCACGACCCTCTTTTTTATATGGTATAGGGGGGCAAAGGAGAAGTCAGAGCCATTTTCATGTCTACATGTATGACGCCCATAGACATTCTCATAGAGGCTATACAGATGCGCTGCCCTCCTCTCTCTACCCACCTCCATAAGCCACCGGCTGCTTACACAACACATGAAACGCGACAGCACAGTGGTCACTTCACGCCGGTCTCGTGTAAGCGAGAGGTACCTGCCCGGTCGTGCCGGCCCAATTCGGCTGCATGCAGGCATGCAGTGTGGCACTACCTCTTACCAAGACATGCTACAGGAGCTAGTCTAACGTGGCTTAGCTTACATAATCGCTTCAACTGTCCATTTTTTTATAATATACGGGGAAAATGAGCTGTTGAAGATGATAACTGCCGATGTGCGCTTCTTCCCTCTTCTCCTCTACCAGCCACTGGGAACCCGCACAACTCGACAGCAGGTTTACTTGTAAGTTTACGGTGTCGTGCGAGTCGCGCTTCGTGCTGTGTGTAAGTAGCACGTGAACCGTGGAGGGGGAAGGAGGAAGAAGGTAAACGCTTCTATAAAACCTCTTTGCGGATGCTTACGAGCGACGGGATGCCTTCTCCCATCAGCGGGAAAGAGGGGGGTCAGCATATCGACCACAAATTACAAAGGCACGTCTCCAATGACGAGCCTCTCATATAGATGAAGCTGCATCGGCCTTCGCCTTTAGCATAGATTCCGAATAAAAAAAAAAACTTACGAGCGTCGGTAGGCAATGGTATAGTGTAGTGGTGTGTAGATGATGAAGGTTAGTATATAAGGCAGAATATGTTGGAGGAGGAACAATACAAAAGTATCCAAATCTAACGATTGTGTCATTGCTTTCCCGCGCCGAACCCTATAATGACTCCGACTTCTCGTTTCGCCTCTCCTACTATAAAAAAGGGTTAAAACCTCCTCTTGGAAGCAGTGTGAAACTGTCCACTCTACAGCATAGCAACAGCGGTGTAAAGTGTATCGCACTGGCGGCCGTTTCACTTGTCGCGAGTGAGACACCCGATCATTACTTTAGCGCAATTTACTGCGCTCTGCGCTAGGATTGCTTTCTCAAACGGCATGCACTCTGATTGGGTACGGTCGGCAGAACACGGTGCGCAATTCAAAATTTATTTGATGGTTTAAGAGTTTAATTTAAGAATATAATTAGAAGTACTTCGATAAGAATTATTTATAAAACACTTTAATAATTTTATTTAATAATAAAAACAGGCGTCAAGATGTGCTGCTGTTTTTATTTTTACAATTTTTATTGTCTAAGAATATGAATAATAATCTAATTATTATTCATTAATTTTGTTAAGAAATAAAGTAGAAAGGACTTCACAAAAATAACGACTTTACGTGTACGGCCAAGTGAAAATATAAATAAATATCAACGGACCGACCCTTTCAAATATTGTGATTTTTGTAACGTTTTATGCTTATTCACAGAATGTTACTCGGCTGGTAGATACTAACTATCCATCGGAAGCTTGCCAGATGTATGCTTAATCAGGCCCTTATGATTAGGGCAGTGATTCTCAACCACTGTGCCGCGGCACTTTTGTGTGCCGCCAAATTTTGCAAATATACCTATATTAATGTTAATATTATTAAATTATATCATTTAAAAAGAAAAAAATTTAAAAAGTTATTATTGTAGTATTTCGTATATTTAAAAATTTTGTCATAAACTATTTATGCAGTTTGTTGTAGTAAGTAAATAATTTTTATCTTTTTCTTTGTGTGCCGCCAAATTTTGAAATCGTTAAATAGGTGCCGCAACAAAAAAAAGGTTGAGAATCACTGGACTAGGGACTACTCACGAACACTACAGCCATCTTCCTTTATGTAGGCTTTGACTTTAAATAAATGATAACTCATAACAGGATCATGTTGCTGACGCTACCGGCGGGAGTACAATAGCGCAGGGTCAGTGCAGTGCGTTCACCGCGCCTCGTGCTTTACTTGTTCAACACTTTACTGCAGCGCGGAGATCTTACGGGCCGCGCATTCAACTGTACCATCGTCGTTACTCCCTTCCCTGACTAGTATTTGCTATCATTACTGCGTAGCCTGTCTGGTATTCATCACCGCTACCCCATAAGCTATCTTAACAATGGTAAAGTAATAGAGATTTATGTTTCAAACGTAAGTAATGGGACAGAGAACATATTCTGCCTCCTAAGTACATGACGCATTAACAAGTTATAATGATTTTTCCAATATAATGATTTTTCTATTAATAATTAAATGTTAAATACTAACCCTAGCATTTTAAAATGTGTTCATAAGATTACTAAAACAAATGGATCAGTGTAGTCCGAAATAAATAGATTTGAATTTGAATATCCCTTAATTATTTTAGCATAATTGTCCCTATTTTCCTAATTTGCCATATTTTTAATTTAAATCTTTGCATCTTCATCATTGGATCCGTAAACATCACAATTATTAGAAATTAGAAATGTTTATAATGTATAGTAAAACGTTTACAGAATACGGCTTACAAATGAGACGGTCAATAATATACCATTTTAGCCCTGAGCGAAAACACAAGACTTATGTACCATCACTCCATGCGGCCAAATGTTTCCTGGTCCTCCGGAAACCCTAGTTTAAGCGCTATGTGCGCAGCACGCTGAAAACATCAAATTTTGCTAGCAATATTTGCATATAAGGTTTTACTGTTACTAGCCCTTTACATTTTACATGCTCGTCAAATTTTAAAGTATAAACTTTGAAATCAAGTTTGACTACTAAATTTGACTGTCAGCGGTCATAGGTCTCTCGGAGGTTTTCGTCGAAGTCGTAGCCGCCGGTCGCCGTGCGCAGGTCGCCGGTCGTCGGATTCTCGATAATCGACGCGTTTATATTCAAATGTCATCGAGGCTCATCCGCCCATATGGCAGACAACTATTGTATGTTAGGCACTGCATATAATGCGAAGATTTCTTAGCTACAGACTGACTTCCAACAACTATGATTTATCACCTCTTATCTATTTCCTCAAATACGAACTATCTGGTAATTGCATTGTATAATCTATATATGACGTCAAACGTGACATAGCCAGCTATCAACGCACAGCCCAAACCACTGGACGGATCAAGCTGAAATTTGGCATCCAGGTAGATGTTACGACGTGGGCATCCGCTATGAAAATATTTTTAGAAATTCAGCCCTTAAGGGGGTGAAATAGGGTGTTGAAGTTTATATGGATTTCGCGGTTGAAACCGCGGGGCACAGCTAGTATGATATGTATGTAGGCCGTAAGCTTAGTAGGTTCGTTTGCTTTTAGGGATAAACAATTTTTTTATTTCCGTAAATACCGCAGAGCGGAAGGATGTTGAAGCGTGGCCAAAATTTCACTGATTACCCACTGAGGCACCTTGGTATTTGGTTTAGTGGATATTCCGTAACCTCTAGCTTTAGGACAGAACATGGGAACGCTCTAGCGTACATCCATAAGTTTACACCTTTATCTTCTTTCAATAAAGGTTCTTGAATGGATTAACCAGTGCTACAACTGGTTGTGCAATAGTCAGTTTGGGTTTAAAGTAGGTGGGGGGATGGCACGACTTTCTTACGAAAGCGGCACGGAGACAAAGGAGCATTTGGAGATTTTTTTTACAGATGAGTTGCCGTCCTTCGTCTTTACCCCACAATAGGCCACCATAACCTATGACAGATAAATGAGAAAAATCATATTATGTTGTATAAGAATTTGAAAGCACCGTCAACCAAACGATAACACGTTTACGTAACATAAAAAAGTTTGAAATTAGGAACTTCCTTTTTAAAGTTAAAACAAATATGGCTGGTTTTAATTGACATTTAGCACCTTACTAAGTTATGGTGAGGTCCAAAGTTCAAAAGATTTTTTGAGGTCGCGTCTGTGTCAGTAGAAAGTCTTTTGTTCATCATCATCATCATCAGATATAAAAAATAAACAGCACCTTAAAGTGAATATTGTGTAAGATTAAATTGTGTTGTTATTTGAAAATATACTGTTTCAGACACACACGTTTTCGTTTACTAAGATAGGAATAGGATGGATTTATAATATAGCTAGCTAGGATAGGATAGGAAAATATTTGTGTTGAATTTAATAACATTTTTGTTCTTACCATATTAATTAATGAAATTTTTGAGCATATTTCATAATTATTTTAAATATGGGTAATATGATTATGTACCTATAATAAAAAGAGATTTAAGAGAACATTAGAAATAGGTGACAAAGAAAGATAAAATTTGTAAGTTTCTGTAGGCGGTGACCCATGCAGGGGGGAGGAGGAAGTAGGCAAAGCATCTGAATAACCTTTATGCGGATGTTTATGAGCGTAAGTAGCTATGAAAATGTCTCCGACTGCTCGTTTGCCCTCTTAAGCTATAAAAGAGTGATTCTGATGATCACAAGTGATCGGTCACAAACAAAACTTGAACCTAGAGTTGCCATGTTATACATCAGTATAGTCTAAGGTAAACTAGGTTTAAGTCCCAGAATTGCCACATACCTACATTGAACCAGATAGGAAATAAGTTATATATGGATGAATACATAAATATCTACGTATTGTACGCATAATATTATCTACATCTAATTTGCCTATCATTAATTTGATATATGGCAAATATATATTGAATTTCACCCGCGGAAGTTTCGATCCCGTAAAAAATTTAAAATCATGGCATCCCATAGGAACATTTTTCGAAATAAAAACTATCCTATATGGTAGGTAGTCCAAGTTACCCTGTATGTGTGTGCCAAATTTCATGAAAATCGGTCCTGCAGTGTATGCGTGAAAGACAACAAACAAACAAACATACAAACTTTCGCATTTATAATATTAGTAGGGTTTTATGATAGTAAAACATAATTATTGGGATATAATAACTAGGACGACAATAACTCACCCGACTCTGACATCTGGGGAAGCTCGCGCGCGGTAACTATCATGACCCCCGCGCTGTCGTGAAAGAATGGCTCATTACGCGACATTATGACGGACATCATGTACAGGGGAGCCGTTCCCTCCTTACTCGCTGATGGTTGAGAAGGCTATAATATCGCGTTTTGTGTGGTTTGTAAGTAGCCTGTGGCCCATTGGGCGTAAAGAAGAGCGACTGATCAACATAGCCATTAATCGTGCAAATATTAGTGCACCAAATGGCTTATAATATTTTATAAAAAAAAAGCAACAAAGAAGAGTACCTACATAAACATATTTCTTATCGATGTTTCCGATTTTCCGAAGCCGTAAAGGCTTTTAAGCGAACTCGTTATCTACGATCGGGCACAACACTATAAATAGGCCTGCCTTATCTACAGGCTGTTCAACATTTTTGCGCACAACACTAATAAATCGAAGCCGACAGAGGAAACATTTTATCGAGCAACTATTTATCGATTTTCTTGTTGCATTATCCGATGTTCCTAGCTATACTAACACTGTAACTGGTATGTCTGTATTTTCTTATAATATTATAGATAGATAATATTATAGACTCTAAGGTAGGTAGGTAACATTGATACATACATGTATGATTAGATATACACAAATTAGATCTCCTTAGAGAGATATGGAGTCCGTGATATGTTCGAAACCTGTAGTAGGTACAGATTTAAAAAAATAGTCTCCTAGATAGACCTATTAAAAAAATTGTCTCTTACATCATTAATGTTTGTTTTTTATGCGTTTAGGCGCCTCTAACTAATAGCGTAGTTCTTAGCCATGGTAAGGATGGTAAGGGATGAGCACTAAAAACCGCACAAAAATCAGATAATCGACAATCCGATTTTTCAAATACGAATTTATGATTCGATTCTATGAATCTTTTTTAATCCTCGAACTCTATTACCTATTATTATTAAAATGTTATCTGTAAAGTTGGTTTACGGACGATAATTTTTCGTGATAATGAGAATGTTGTAGGTGATGATACCTCTCTATTGCTTGTTCCACGCTCTTCCTTGCACGCTCGGAGGATCATTACAATGACACACGGTTTTTCGTGCGTGCAGCCGGCGTTCGTCGAGTTATCAGAAATTATCAAACTAAAAGAAAAATATATACTATAAACAGGGCGTGCTAGGAATTACTAGACCTCCTAAGGGGACCTGGGAGTTCTAAATAGGGCAGTCGCATCTCCTAAATTCCATCAACAACATTACCGATCCTTCTCTTGTATGCTAAAACATATTTTGTCTCTAAATAACAATTCCGGAAATGCAATTAAGATTTAAACTCACAACGAGAATTACGGGTTTAATCAAGTAAGTACTTAAATGATCCTATGCCAGATACACAAGTAAGGTTAACCCAACTGCATCTATACCGCTACTTGAACGTGACCTAGATACTAGAACTAGAAGCACTGAACCGGTTCTAGGACACAACGGAATTCTCGAGAAATAGAATTAATTAAACAATGGTTTACAGTATGCAAATCGCCAACATGAATTCTAGAAATTTTCTTCTCGCCACCTGTTCGAAATTTAAACTTAGAATAGAATTTGATTTTGACAAGTTTTTTTTTTAATTTATGTGGAATTATTTTGCCATTTTAATTTATGATATTATCTAAAAGTTGCCACAGATCATTTCTTAGAGTTAAATTGCTCAAGGAATAAGGAAGAATAAAAAATATCTTTCCTTTAACGTCGAAGTAAGTATTCGAATTGGTGGTGACAGGAAATTCATTTATTTATTTTCTAGCAAACATCGTCATTAATTTTTCCGCCTTTACTAATGGGCCACCGAAACCTCACAAGCCGCACAAATCGCGACAGCCTATCTGTTGCTGTATCTAACATGATACCACAGGTGCATGGCACATGGCACATGGCAGCTTGATTGCGCCATGCTGGCGCAATCAAGCTGCCATGCAGTATGGCACTACCTCTTACTGGTAATTATTCTAGATGCCATCCATCGGTGCGTTAGTTGCTTAACCTCGATAATCGGTCACAAACAAAACCGTTCCGCTTTTGATACAGTTTCCACGCCTATCTCAGAATTGGTACAGTGGTTCTATGACATCTTGTGAATCTGTGCTAATGACTTCGGAATGGACATTTAAAACTGTAAATGTAATTAGTAATTAGGTGGAAGCTAGTAAGAGGTAGTGCCACACTCATTGACAACCAGGCTGGCGTAGTGGTAGGTACAGGGCTCGGAAAAGCGGAGCATGTTGCGCCAGGGGTCGCGGGTTCGAATTATGCCTTGGTCGTGGATGTTTATTTATGTATTTCTATAATAAAAATCTTAAATTTATAAAACATACTAGCTTTCGCCCGCGGCTTCGCCCGCGTGTATTTCGGACTTCAAAAATGATTCAAATTTTAACTTATTATGTTTTTCTGATATTATGAAAGCTATATTACTGTAAAGTTTCATAAAAATCCGTTCATTAGTTTTTGTGTAAAAGAGCAACAAACATCCTTACAAATTTTCGCATTTATAATATTAGTAGGATTAAATATATTTCCGTTGTCGTACCCGTAGGTAACGCAAGTCCTTACTGTACTCAGCACGGGGCTAGACTAACGTGGTGTGATATATTCTCCAAATATAGTATTATATTGCCTGTGATGCGATACTGCTACCCTTACATAGAGTGTGTTTTATTAAACGGTTATTTTTTTCTAATTACAGTTGCGTTGGTGGCGCTGAGCGCTGACGCGCGATTCTTGGGGCGCTCTAACCAGCCCCAGGACACGAGCTTTGTCGGACAAGCCACCGACGAGTTGTCCACAGCTATTTTACAGGTAACATTCTGCTAACAACACGACTGATGTTGATAGTAACTATTTTAATTCAAATCCAAACTCGAAAAAATCATCGCATTTTTTCATTTATTTAAAAGCTAATATACACTGGAACATAGGTACATTGCACGGTTCTATAGTTGGTGGGGGTCGTCAAAAGATCGAGCCGGACGACTCCCTTGAGGCTGTAGGTTAGTCTGGGTCCCATAATATGGACCCAGCCTGTCGCCGAGGAGACCCTGTTGTGAACAGATCCGGGGTCATCTCACCCTTCTAAGGCGGCTGAGGGCTTCCGTGAGGTTTTAGTGGGGTAGGGTTCTCCCACTAGGGAGTTCAGAATCCCCACACTGGTCGGTAGCCCACCCAGGGTGTACCGATGCGGCGTAAATGCTTTCCTCACGTTAAAAAAAAAAAAAAAAAGAAATAGGTACATGAGAAACTTAATATTAGAACAAAATTGTACAAATGCACCACTTACTTCATTGTGGAATTCCTGCCAGCAGCTCCGCTACAGGAAAATATGTTTACTGAGACACAATAATACGTGCACAATTTTGTCGTACAATAGCACAAAACATTGTTATTTTTTGTAGCCGTATTATATGAGTGTAAAGTACATGTTCATGGTTGCCCAATTCGGCTGCAATACAACCTTTTAAAAATAAGTATCAACATAGAAATAGAGATTGATGGAATGGCAACAGGTGAAACAGTCTGTGAGATTGAATATGAATCTTCTATATAGAATACAAGTAAAACTGTGTTTTATCTTCCAGTAATGCGGATATTTGTGGACGTTAATAATACTGCAATAAAAATATTATTTTACAGGGCTATATTGACGATGATAAAAATATAGCGTTCTCTCCACTTGGGTATTCGGCGATCCTGGCTATACTCGCTGAAGGTGCCACCGGAGAAACAAGGAAACAACTAGCGACGGCTCTACATCTACCAGAAGATCAAAAGCTGACAAGGAAGACGTATCAGTACATACTAGAAAGGCTGAAATTCAGAAACGAATACAAATACAATCAGCCGGAATTAAAGAACTACTTCTATATTTATAAGAACTACACAATTAATGAAGATTACAAGAAAACTCTTGAAGATTTCTATCTGACTGACGTTAAATTTGTCGAAAGGTATGCTACTGATCATTTCAGCGCAATGGATGATGATGAGGAAGACAAAAAAGATTCTTCAAAAGAGGATATTGTAAAACCAGAAGAATCACAGGATCACTCCATTACTTACGCTATTGAAGATAAACCAGAGAAAGTAGAAATTGGTTATGTAGCTAAGAATATTAAAGAAAAGATAGCACTTATCAAAGCTGACAAAAAGGATGACTCAAAAGATGTAGGAAATGAAGAAGAAACAATGGTGGCAGTGGAAGCGAGACACGCAACTGCTCACACTCTCTCCAATAATAATGATATCGCGTCAAGCATATCTGTAAACAGTGTCAGACGAAAAACAAGCAAATGTAAGTTTATCTCAAATACAAGTTTATAATATCTTTTACATGTAACTTTCAAATTGAAGATATCGCATATATTTAGGTAGTTGCAGCATGGGCAAATATATTACCTAAAACTATACAGTAATAAGTAACCTAACTAACCTTGCTATATTTGGGAAATCCAAAAATAAAGTTGCATAGCAAAATTAGTAGTGGGCAAATCCTTTAGATCTACGTCTGTTCCTTAATAAGACATTATTTGTGTTTAAATATAAAGAGAATAATTCATAATTAATAGGGGTCATGATGTTCAGCAGTTCCGTTGACACAGAGTCCGAGTCCCTCTAGTAAAGTAAATGAGAGCAAAGCTTTCGCATATATTCTGCACGGGAAAAGACTTACCATTGTGTCCTGAATGCAACCAGTATTCAGAACACGATGGTGCCTTGGTCCTTACCCATAATTAAATATTGGTATGGTTTCATTAAGTGTATTTTTTGTTTTAGCTTCAAATCCCTTAATACTCATTTTCAACGGGATGTACTTCAAGGGTTCCTGGAAGAAACCATTCGATTCTGTGGAAAACGGTCTCTTCTACAAGTCTAACACTGAGAAGAAGCAAGTCCCTATGATGAAAACACGTGGAACTTACAAGACCGCATCTCTACCTGATCTAGACAGCAATGCCGTGTTATTGCCTTACGATGTGAGTAAAATATTACGTATTCTAAGAAAAGTAAACGTGTTTTGCCAAAATCACTATATATAATTTAGTTGCAAATTGTACAATTTGTAGAAATGGCTGATAAATAATTTGTAATATTTTGGGGTATTATAGGGTGACCCTATTCAATTTATGGATGTTGATTGTTTTTTGTCTTTGTCTTAATCTGATTTTAATTGATTAGCACAACATATTTTGATTTCATTAAATTTTTTTTCTTTCTAAATACGTTGTTAATAAAGATTAAACAACGCCATCCAGCGAGAAATAAATATCATGATTTAATAAATCGGAAACTAATGTTAAATTACTATATTCCAGGGTGGTCGTTACGCGCTGTTGCTGGTGGTGCCGAGGACTCGGGACGGGCTCGTCAGGCTGATCGCGGACCTGCCGTCCACCTCCATACCGCAGATACAGGAGAGTCTCCAGGAGAAGGAGCTTCAAGTGTCGCTGCCCAAGTTTTATGTAGAAACCACCACCAAACCTGTGGCCGCTTTAGCTAAGGTAACTGATTGTTTTTTTATAGGATTAGGGGCAAGCGAGCAGATTAGAAGATAGATTACTACCGCCGCACATAGAGATCCGCTAAACTGGAAGCTTTGATGACGCGTTGCTGGCCTTTTAAATAAGAGTAAGCTCTTTTCTTGAAGAGCCCCAGGTTGTATCGGTTCGGCAATACCGACTGTGGGAGTAGATTCCTCAATGATGTTATGTGCGGTAATAAGTTGCGCCTGTAACGCACAGTTGTAGACTTTGGGACATCGACGTGGTGGCGGTGTAACTTAGAGTTCTGCCGCGATGTCCTAAAGTGGAACTCCGCTGCAAGTAAATATGAGATATTTTCTTGATCTCATGACTACAATCTAAATAATGCTCCTTGACCCAATTTTTAAAGCGCTGAAGATACTCAAAATTAATTACTTTTTCGGAAAACCATAATGCAAAAAAATGTGTCGCTGTCTCGAACCTCGTAATATCGTGTGGATATAGCAAGGTCATAGGTATAAATTTTTATCCCTTGTATTTCCAAGTATCCGTCTTCGTATGTTTTAATTACTACTATACTACTATTAACTAATGGATTTCAGTTCCTAAATAAGTGTAGAATCCTCAGATATAATTTAATTAAGTAAGTTATTCATACACGTTTCAGAGAACTAAAAATGTCTGGGAACCTTAGTTGTCATTTAAAAAATAAGTTATCTGTACTATAACTGGTATTTACAATAACATATACGTGGTTACAGTTTGGCGTCAGCAGCATATTTGGACATGAAGCCGAGCTGTCCGGCGTGTCGGCCAACGAGGGTCTGTTCGTACAGGAGCTGGTGCAGAACGTCGCAGTCAGAGTCGACGACACTGATTCATCTGCATCGGAGATACTTGGTGAGACATTTATTTCACTACACTAAGACTATGCATATACTATTATGCATAGACTATATATATTAAAATCATTACTCAAGTCTTATTGTCGGGACATACTATGCGGGGGCTGACTACTAAGTAGGCACTTTAATAATTGTCTTTTTTCTCTGAAGTTTAGACATACTTCGCGCTCTCATTTTGTTATAATTTTTCGGATTTCTAAAAGTAGCAATTTAATTTTAACGATTTAAAAAATCTACCTTAGGTCAGTTGTGGAACAATATAATAGTGGGAACGGTCTAGGTCTAGATCTTTAATTTGTCGAGGCAAAATGTGCACTGTAATTATAACACTTAGTCTCTAGTGCTGCCACTGTTATGGCTAATGTTATAACCTTCAGACAATAAAAATAATTTGTTTGCCGGCTGCTGTAGGTATGATATATCGATCGCTATTTTTTTTTTTTTATGGTATAGGAGGGCAAACGAGCAGTTGTAGCCATTTTCATGACTACCGACGCCCATAGACATCTGCATAGACTACAGATGCGCTGCCCCCCTTTCTCCTCCCACCTCCGTGGACCACCGGCTACTTACACACCGCACGAAACGCGACAGCACAGTTGTCACTTCACGCCGGTCTCGTGTAAGCGAGAGGTTCCTCCCCGGTCGTGCCGGCCCAATTCGGCTGCATGCAAGCATGCAGCGTGGCTTACTAAACTGCTACATTTTTGATAAAACAAAAATTAAATGATGCGACATATATTTCGCGCTGGACTTGGCTTGATAAAATTATAGAGCTACGAGCTAGATAATTGTAAAGACAGGAGACGGAAAATGCATCGGGACTCTCGTATTTGCAAGATGGAACGGGTGGTTGCTCATCAATTTGTAGAGTTGGCACTAGACTGGTCTTCTAAGGATCAACATTCAGATATACTTTGTTACTCCCGATAACTCGCTACGTCCTTAAGCCCTTGAATTAGCTAAAAACAATAGAATGGATACTCCAAGAGATCAAAAATTAGGTCAATAATAGCTAAATGCTCTTTATTACTTAATCAATTTAACTTACATGAACAATTTTCGTTTACAGCTTCAAACTTATACAGTGCCGATGAGAATGACGAACAGCTGGGATCACTCAAGAATCTACCGCTGTATGAGACAGAAGGACCTGAGCCCTTCAACGTGGAGCATCCCTTTGTCTTCTACATCGTAGACACTCAGGACAATGTGGTGGTTGTGGCTGGGAAGGTCATGGATCCACAGGCTCCCGAAAATTGATTTAAGACAATTGTGTGTGTAGTACAGGCACAAGTAAATACCACATCCAGCGAAAGATCTGATTGGTTGGGATAGGTTAATCTAGATTCCACTCCATGTCTGTGTGATTGAGGCAACGATCGACAAAGCCAAAACTATCGGACTATCTCGTTCTCTCATTGGATGTGTTTTTTACTATGCGCTTGTAAAATTGTGAATGACGTATGAGCTTAGATATAATTAGATGATTGAATGTGTTTTAATAAATTAATTATGATTAAGTTTGTCTATTAACAGTCCTTCAATATACATTTCAAATGATCTTTGTCTAAAACTGTTTGAAACCAGAAGCATTTGATAAAGAAAAAGTACACGTAGCATAAGTTAGTTAGGTATTTATTTATTTGTAAATTTGTGATACGTTTATAATAAATTGTGGTTTAATAAATATTCTTTTTATTTTTTAATTTAAGTGTTGCATGATGAATATTTATTTTTCAGTTCGAGATTGAAGTTAAGAAATCTCGAAAACTAAATATGTACCTACGAAATTTAAATTATTTCACAATTAGTAGTTCTTGCATTAGGCGTATTCAAAAGAACAAAAAGAGAGTAACAGGCAGGCAAGCTAAAGAGGCAATGGGCAAGCGCATAGTTCGCAAAACTGACAACTGCGGGGAAGACAGGTTCTCCAGTGGTAGCCTCGAAGACGTTGGAAAGCCCAGTGTGGGAGGATCTTCGACTCGAAGGTGACAACCTGGTCAAATTCGCGGGTAACCTCTGGATGCAAGCAGCTTGTGACTCTGTCATGTGACGCTCTCAGGAGGAGGCCGATGTTCAGTAGTGGACGTCTTATACATCTTGATGATGATGATGATGAGATTTATGATGTTCTTTAAAATACTCAAGTCATTATGGACTCTTATTTCGAAGATTCTTCGTACTTCTCTTTTATTTCCACAATTAAATCCTTATACTTAAGCAGTTTTTCGCTTAGCATTAATATATTTCTATTAATAATGTATGGAATCACGATCACGATCGCATTCCACTCTAGTATAATCCATAGGGAAGGAATAATTAAGAACCTTATTTTAGTTGGATTATCAAGCTTGAATTGCACTATCAGAAAAAAGTGTACTACTTCCAGATTATTTAACTCTATAGTGTAGTGTGTAACTATACGTACGGAATCAGTACAGTTACAATTTGTGGGTAGTAGCGGAATCTCGTAACGTATATAATCTTTTGTTATTTAGCTGATTTTGTCTATGTTTATTCAACGTAAAGAACGAAGAGACTTCGCGAAATTGTCTGCGAAACGTCTCGATCCAATTTACAAATGAGTGACGTTTGTTGCGTATGACTAAGTTACAAATATACTGCACTTAACGGACACTACGGTGTGAATGAACCGATGATTTCAGATCTATACTTATGTACCTACAAGGGAATGCGGTACTCAGCGATCGTTCTCCCCATTATAGCCTCATTGTTCTTTGTTAAGGTTGTCTGGAGTAGATATTTTACACAACAAAACTAAAGAGATATAAAAACAAGTTAGCTAATGATAACGAGTTATTACCAGAACACGTTTCAAAAGTTTTATAAAGATTTTAAAAATGAATGGTTCTTTTAGAATGAATTTTATGTGAACTGTAAACGGGAAATAGAAGAATAATAGGTAATTCAAATTTTTTTTGTTTGGCAATAAGCAAACGTACACTGCATAAAAGGTAAAAGCTGCAGCTAATACATTTCTAATATTAATAATGAAAAGTAAAGTAAGTATTTGATTTTATGAAGTAACAAGCTGCGCTCCACGGTTTCACCCGCGTAAGTTTCGATCCCGTGGCAATATACAGAAGCAGTACAACGCTCTGCGTGTACAATACAATAACGCGTTCAGGATGTTGATGGGGCTGCCATGGAGGTGCAGTGCGTCGGGGATGTTTGCAGAGGCGCGAATAGATTGTTTTTATACCACAATGCGCAAGCGCTGCTCTTCCCTGGCTCGCAGGGCCTGCGGCAGCACCAACACCATCCTGAATATGGTAGCAAGCCGATTAGATTGCCCGTACATCAGTCACTGCTGCCTATTGCATGTACGTTATAACACGTAGCCGTTAGAATATATGTGTCTTATGTGTTTTATTTTGTTATAAATGTGTTTAATCATTGTTCTTTATTAGCTTTATTGTTTTTATGTGTATTTTTGTTGTGTGTAATATTGTTTGGTGTTGTATTGATTGATTAATGTGTTTTATAATATTGTAAATTGTAATGATCCAAGTTGGTCGAGAAATAAATGAATTTGAATTTGAATTTGAATATTGAGATGAAATAGATTTTGGCCGATTCTCAAACCTACCCGATATGCACACAAAATTTCGAGCCGTGCTCGAGTGATTCACATGAAATTTTGTTTGTGTGAGCGAGAATTTTATATGTATAGAGATTATTTTAAATCTTATCCCTAAAAAAATAAAATTTCCCTTGATGTACCTAAAACAGAAAACTGCACTATCAGATCCTAACCTAGAGACAAGGGGCCATCAACACATAAAAGTAACTTGTATAGGTTAGTTTTTATCCCGAAAAAATGTTCCTATGGGGTGAAACCGCGGAGCTTAGCTAGATAATAAAAAAGCCAAGTGTTTGTGTTGTAATAAAAATATTTTAACAAATTTAATCGCGCTTTTACAATCCCTGCGATTTAGAAGCTGTACAGAAAAGCGTGGTCATTCAAAGATCAGGGCAGCTGTCTGTCAGCTGATGTGACCCTACTGCTCGTTTGCCCCTATACTTAAAAAAAAGACAAGCCTTAATTTTTTTTTCAATAGCAACATTTATGAATATTTATATTTTATTGAATATTTCTGTTTTATTAAAACAGTAAAATCCATGTGTCTGTACATTGAATATATTTACGAAAAAGTAATTGGAGGCGATGTTAAAATAGTATTAGAAAACTTTTCTGTATTTTTATTTTTTTTGTCTGCCTGTTTGTTCGTTTGTCTGTTTGTTCAGGCTAATCTCCAAACATACTGGACTGAAATGAAACTATTTGTGGTGTATAGATACTAAGCCTGGTCAACATCTAGTCTAGTCACTTTTTACTGCAGGAAAATCGCTCATTCCTACGGGAAATTCGGTAATTATAGTTTACCCGACGGATTTGAAAATTTGATATCACTTTTGTTACAACAGAACTACGCTACGCGAACGAAGTCGCGGACGCAAGCTAGTTTATAACATGACGTTAGTTAACGCTTACGTCATTAATTGATTAGACAAGTTTTATTTTTATACACATAAACCACAAACCACAATCTGAATAGTATCTATGTGGATATCTATGGGCGTCGGTAGTCATTCATGAAAATGGCTCAGACAGCTCGTTTGCCCCCCTATACCATAAAAAAATAATAATATACACATACATTTTTTTTTATATTTTTTTTATGCAAAAGAATTTTTGCAGCTTGATAACCCCAAATCGTGAAGGAAGTGAAAAGGACTGATTATGACAGTACCGTTACAACTAACTCCTGCATATACGGTGCGGCTGTTAGTACACAGAGCACGTAGTGACGGACTCCCACGCACGTGGTTAGTACTATGAACTACTGACCTAATAATGTTGTTTATTGTTGTGAGTACTTTTAACTGACTTTGAAAAAGGAGGAGGTTCTATGTTTATCTATTTTTTATTTATGTTGCTGCTTTTATTTATGTTTATACTAGCTGTGCCCCGCGGGTTCAACCGCGAAATCCATATAAATCCAACACCCTATTTCACCCCTTTAGGGGTTGAATTTCTAAAAATCCTTTCTTAGCGGATGCCTACGTCGTAACATGTACCTGGATGCCAAATTTCAGCTTGATCCGTACAGTGGTTTGGGCTGTGCGTTGATAGATGGCCATGTCACGTTTGAGTTTTATATATACAGAAGATTAGCTATTATTTAGCTTATTTTATTATTTAGCTATTATATTAGCTTATTAGGTACCTCTACTACCTATTAGAAATGACATAGGATATTTTATTCCATAAATGCTTCAACGCGAGCGAAGTCGCGGGGAGAAGCTAGTTTATAATAAAATAAGCAGAAGATATACTGTGGTTTGTGGTTTATGTGTATAAAAATAAAACTTGTCTAATCAATTAATGATATAAGTGTTAACTAACGTCATGCTATAAACTAGCTGGTGTCCGCGACTTCGTTCGCGTAGCGTAGTTCTGTTGTAATAAAAGTGATATAAAATTTTCAAATCCGTCGGGTAAACTATAATTACTGAATTTCCCGTAGGAATGAGCGATTTTCCTGTAGTAAAAAGTGACGAGATGTTGACCAGACTTAGTATCTATACAAATAGTTTCACTTGAATCCGTCCAGTAAGTTCGGAGATTAGCCTGAACAAACAGAAAAACAAAAAAATAAATAACATTGAAAGTGTTCTAATACTATTTTAACACCGCCCCCAATTAGTTTTTCGTAATAGTAGTTTATGCAACTGTCGTATAATGAAGTACTTACTACTTATTATTATGAAACTCGCCTTCGCTCGTTTCATAAATACACACTCGAGTTTTAATACCCGTGTTATATGCAGTTGCATACATATTGTTTTGTGTACAGGTTCTGAAATATCGGGATTGTAAAATACTTAAATAAAGCACGATTAAATTTGTTAAAATATTTTTATTACAACGCTCCGTTTTTTTTATTATCTAGCTAAGCCCCGCGGTTTCATCCGCATAAATTTCGATCCCGTGAAAAATAGAAAATCATCCCACGGCATCCCATAGGAACATTTTATCAGGATAAAAGCTAACAGTGTTAAGCCAAGTAACTTTTATGTGTGTGCAAAATTTTATGAAAATCAATTCAGCAGTTTTTACGTGAAGGAGTAACAAACAAACAAACACAAAAACTTTCGCATTTATAATATTAGTAGGATATTCTTGCAACAAATATTATATATATTTGTACTCACAGACAAGTCAAGACTTACCACTTAGAATACACTTGTTCACTTACAAGCAATAAGAAGTTATAGGTATAATTTATTATTCAACAATAGTTTCAATATAACTGGAAGTCTCGCTACTGTTGTCGTTTACAACAATTAAACAATTAAACGTACCGTTACACAATTAATCATACAACTTAGATAAAGTTATATAAAGATATATAATTGGATTCTATTTCATTTATATACTTCAAGTACGCAGACAGTCATGTAGAGACAGCAACAAAACTCAATCGACCCACATGTGGTTCAATGTTTGGAACTTTGGTTTATAATACACCATCCGTGATGAAGCGTTACTGAGGTCAGTGAGACAGGGGTCATAGTCAAGGGGTAGGCTGGGAACCTGACCCCATTGCACGGTCCCATCTTGGAGTAAGGGACTGTCAAAGGCATGCCGGACAGTCCCTAAGGAGGAAGAGTCTGGCATTATCACTTAGACCAGCCTGTCGCTGGAGGTGCCCTGTTGCTTACAGATCCGGGGCCCTCCAATTATGCGGCTGAAGGGGTTTAGTCAGTAGGGGCGTGCCACTAGCGCCGAGCCCGACACAGGCCCGGAAGTCACCCAGGCTCCCCGGTATCGTGCGTAAATGCATTCCCCTGCGTCAACAAAAAAATAAAAGGGGGTCATAGTCAGTAATGAATGAACGGACAGACAGAGAGACATCATATACGACGTGATGTAGACGGATATGGCATCTAGCCGCTACTGATGTATTAATAAATTATAGTCTGCAATTTGCAACCTGCCTGTTTCTGCAAGTTACTAAAGTACTATTTACGTACGTACTAGTACTAGTACTTTAGTAACTTGCAGAAACAGGCAGACATATGCACTGTACGTTCATTGTACGTATGTCACACGATTTTACCAACCACATCGCACGCGAATCAGGTGACAACCTGGAGAAACTGATAGGGACTGGCGGTGGAAGGTAAAACACCAAGAAGTAGGAGTCCGATAGTCAGACCAGATCCACAGTACCCCCGACGCAAAGGTTGCCGACGCCGTACAGGTTGCACAAGAGCGGGGAAGAGGGAGGGCGAAAATAAAAGAAAAAGTTCTCGCTACCAATCAAAAATGAGACCATGACCCCCAGATTCGGGGAATTTACTCGCGGAGGAGGTCTTATATTGTTTTCATCAGACTTCGACGTTTGGACATCGCCAGCCTCAACTCACGTGTCGGATTCACGAAAGCGGCGTGCAGCGATAGCTGAGCTGTGGAGTTTCGTGCGGTGTGAAAGTAGCCGTAGTAATCCATAGAGGTGGAAGGAGGAAGGAGCATCTGTATAACCTCTATGCGGATATTTATGGGCGTTGCTAGTCATGAAAATGGTCCCGACTGCTCGTTTGCTATACTAAAAAAAGCACATAGTTTGATTCCTGATTAGTGTTGCCAGGTCCAGTGTGCTAAATTTCGGGACAGAAGGTTGAAATAATCGGGACTTTAGTTTACAAAATGGGACAGCTACAAGAAAAAGGCGTTGAAGTTGACGCACAAAAATATTTTTTTAGAATTTCTCGATTTATTTATTCCACTTTCTAAATTTGAGGCACTAATGCATGATCTCAATAGAGCCTGTAAATATGGAAGCAAAACTTGTTAAAATTCGACTTAAAATAAATTAAAAAACATATACCTAGTAGATCTATTACGTGATTTTGGCAAGAATGAAATGAAACTTTATCCAAGCATTAACCTAGTATTAAATTAATATATTTGTCATATTCCATACTTTTGTTGTGTTTATTAATAATTATGAAAGACACAATATGTCAGTCTAATTAATGCTTGGATACAGTTAATCTATGTTAATTAATTAGGGGGTAATAGTTTGACCGAACATACAAGACTTTCTCTATATTCCCTCTCTCACACACAGGTCTTTAAATTCATACAAGTCGTACTTGGCTTTACCATTTAGGTGATTCTCAAGGGTCAGTGGCAGAGGAAACACTAAAGAACTCGTTCCTGTCTCATTCAACCATATCTTACACTTTTATGTTAAAATCTTAAAAATATTCAAAATTGAAGACAAGCATGAGAAGCTTTTTATGTTTAAACCTAATAAATACTCAAAGTTGCAGCCAAAAGTGGTAATTACAACTTTACATATTATAATCTATATATTATATTATCATTGCAAAGACAGAGTATACCCAAATATGACTCTTTTTGTTTGTTTATATTTTAATCTACAAAAATGCTCAGAGCGAAAGTCAAAAGTCAAGTTTTGTGTGATAAGAGGTTCACGGGGCGTATCTGTTTAATTAATTTTAAGAGGTAGTGTCACGCTGCATGCATGCATGCATGTAGCCGAATCGGGCACGATCGGGGAGGTTACGCTTACAAGATACAGGCATAAAGTGACAGCAATGTAATGTTTCTTGCGATGTGTAAGTAGCCATTAAAGCATGGACGAAGGAGGAAGAACGTTTGTATATAACCTCTACGCGGATCTCTATGGACGTAGGTCGTCGTAAAAATGCCTCCAACTGC
>LUGF01026100.1:160271-176790 GCA_001625245.1 Calycopis cecrops
GGCAGGGTAACATAGTGTGACGTCATGTTCACACACTTATATTATAAATTTACTTTTTAATAATAGTGAAGAGGGAAGGAGGGAAGGAGGGAAAGAATGAAGAGGGCTCCGACTGCTCGTTCTCCCGAGTGATTCTAGTCGGAATACACGGATGTATTACTGTCGAGTATAAAAGTGTTTTGAAGTAAATCAGATGATGATAACTTAGGGAAAATCATGTCGAAATATTCCGCAAACAACATATGCATAACGGTTATCTGTTACTAAAAAGTGTGTCAGAACATGCTTATTTGCATGATGTTTTTATACCAATGTAACCATGATTATGAGCAGTCGGACAGCCATCAATATCTGAATGGATATACAGCACATAGAATATAGGTATCTAAACAGAATATAAAAGTATACTAATATAGAAGTATACTTAAAGGTAATTGTCAAAATGATTGTTGTTTTCGGTTATTTATATTATAGTAACCTATATATCACACATAGCAAGCACTTGAGATTTCTACAGACATTAACAAACTTCGTTGATAGTCCAAAACAAAATATTATATTATATTGCGTGCGCTTTTGGCTGTTATTTTCCCAACTATTTTAATATTTCAAAACATAATTTCAGAAACGTGTCTCCCGCAACATTCTCACAGTTGCCAACAACTTGTATCTGGCAGAGGGCTTCGAAATAAACGAACCGTTCAAGGTCACCGCCACCAAGAACTTCGGCAGCGAAGTGAGTCTGCTGAACAACGGCCAACCGGCCCTGGCGGTGAGGCAGATCAACAAATGGGTGGCGTCCAAGACGAACAACAAGATTGAAAATCTCTTGTCTGAGGGTAAGCTCTTAGAACTATTTTAAGATGACTATAATGTGCCTTAGAATTAAAATAAATATTCTTTTAAATGTCTATGACGGAAGTTACACAACCTCAGTTCAGTCTGTGATTGATTTTAGAATGACATAAAACTGATGGTATAAGTGCAGACTGATAGATTAAAGGACCAAACTGACGATTATTTAAATATTATCTTTCAGTCTGGTAGGACCGATCTGAACTGACGGCAGACTGATCGTGTAACCTCCGTCTAATGGTCATCGCACACTTATCAACTCGGAAAGGGATCGGCACCGTATGGCCTTCGCTTTTCCCGGTTCCCCTTAGTGTGCGTTGCAGTATGGAGTTTCATACAAAGAATAGTGACCGGATCGAGGCGATACGTTCCCGTTCCCTTTGCGAGTTGAAAAGTGTGCTGTGACCATAAAGCGTAACGAATTTTAGATCAAGAGTTTTGTTTCCAAACGATCATTTCACTAGAACATTGTTGACGACAGAAAATAGATAGTATTCGAACACACGGGCTCACTGTTTAGTGGTCAAGAGGTAGTCGTGCGGTAAAAGCAACATTTCCATGCAGGTAGGCTCCTGGAAATAGATAACGGACTATAATAACGATAAATTAACGTGAATGTTAATTATTGAATACATTGAACGCCATTTAGATGACTGGAGTCTGATTTATCCTTTTTATTCTGGCGTATTTAAAGTGTTTGAGTTAAAATCCAAGGTCCAGGATATAGTGTTCTTCAATCTTGACATTAAATCGAAATGAGAAATTGTTCTCTGAAGTCAAAACAACCGCAAGCACCTTTGTAAAACTACACCTCGCTCTTTCAGTAATTTGAATCGGAAGCCCTCGGAACAAGGTATTTCCATTTTTATCTGTTCTCTGCTACATCTTATCGCTTTCTTGATTTTTTCGTATATCATCCTCTGATTACTCGACGTCGACACATTTCTTTTTCTCCGATCATCTCTAATACACTCGCATTCACTCGAAACGTGTGAGTTTCGAGTGAATGAAACGCGACTGCATATTTGTCTTTTTACGCAGGTGTGAGCGAGTGGTACCTCCCCGGTCTACCCTTCTCAACTGCAAAGCAGCACGGCACTACGTCTCACTAAAGACTAGACATTAGTCACAAAATTTTTTCTCTACAATTCCAGATGCTATCAGCCCCACCACCCAGCTGGTGATAGTGAATGCCGTGTACTTCAAAGGTCTATGGGAGACCAAGTTCAAGCCAGACGCCACCAAGGACATGGAGTTCCACTTCAGCAACGGCCAGAAGCAGCTCATCCCGTTCATGCGCCAGCTCAACAACCTGAAGAATGGGGTGGACGAGGACTTGCAGGCGTGTGTCGTGATACTGCCCTTCGAGGTGAATATACCTACAGTTATAAAGTGTAGTGGGAGGTAGCACGGCCGGGAGGTACCTCTCGCTGACACGATGCTTTCGCTTACGCGTAAAGCGACCAATGTAAGAAGAAGGAGGGCAACGCATCTATATCTATAGAAATAGAAATAGATAAATCTTTTTTTTTTTTTTTTTTTTTTTTCCACGCTGGGGAATGCACTTACGCATTTCCTCAGGAAGGGGAGTTCCTGGGGGGTATGTGGGGCTCGAGAGCAGGCGGCTCCCTCTACCCACTAAACCCCAGCGGTGTTCCTGCTCGACCGCCGTTGGAGGAGCCACGGGAAAGCGATGGCATACATCCGCGACTCTTCCAGCGGGTGCCCTTAGAGGCTCATCTCGGGAAAATTACTCCCAAAACAACGTTGAGGTGTGCTGGAACACACCACGTTAGCCTACGCCTAGCCCCGTGCTAAGTACCGTAAGGACTTGTGTTACGGGTACTAGACAACGGAATATATTTAATATGTTTTTATAAATTTAAGATATTTTATATATTTAAGATTTTTATTATAGAAATACATATAATACATAGATAAACATCCATGACCTAGGCGGGATTCGAACCCGCGACCCCTGGCGCAACATGCTCCGCTTATCCGAGCCCTGTACCACTGCGCCAGCCGGTCGTCAAGTTACACAATACATAATACATAATCCATACTACAATAAGAAAACATGCTACGATACACAATAACTAGTTAAAATATATAATATAATAGTTTTAAAGTTGGCAAACAAGTAACTCCAACTGATGACTAAAACAGTAATGCAACTTTACACTGAATCAGATTGTCACTCGGCTTAGATGTTGGAAATATCACCTAAATATTGCCAACGCCGATATTCTGAGACATCCAGGTAGTACAGAAAGGGAAAGGAAACAGTGACGACTTAATCTAAATAATTAAACTGTATATTAAATATATGTGAATGTACACTAAAGAAATAGTTATAATTAATTAATAGACCAAGTATAAATATTCAACAGATAGCTCTGTTATTAGCTGTGTCCCGGGGGTTTCACGCGGGTGAAAACCCACGTAAAATCTATGTCACAATAAACATATACTATATATAATGCCATGCATATTAGTGATATATACATAGACCTTGCCCTTAAATCAATATATTAAAAAACCCGCATCACAATCTGTTACGCAGTTTTGAATATTTAAGATTAGCATATACCTACATACACTGATAGCTACTGTGTTATGAACTATGTAGCGAACCCTAAAACAAGATGACAATTTAGCCTTGACTAGTTTGACGAGAAAATTAAAAAAAAAAAATGTGTGTGATGGTTCCGCATGGTTCTAGCAGTACCATGCGGTTTCAACCTCGTTAGCTCGCTCCTTTTTGTTATGGTGGTAAAACACCATAAAACCTTCCTCGGTAAATTAAACATTTCCTGACATTAGCGCCATCAACCATAGACTTCAAACAAGTAACAAATTTCAATATCGATGTTCCAAGGTGTAATTATAATTAATTATTCTTATTATTGTTTCCTCATAAAGAATCGGCGATTATTAAATAACAGACTTTTTTTACTTGAAGTTTGTATGGTAGCGGACGAGGAAAATGAAAAAAGCCAATGCTAACTTGTTCAACGTTTGACGTGTTCGAATACCGGTTCTCTAACGTTTGTCAAACAAAATAAAACATGAAATTTGATTAAGAACACACCATACCGCAGTATGCAGTGTGTATAGTCACTAGACTAGATTATGGGAAAAGTATTTTTGCAACGAAATGAACACGCCCAAATTATAATTTCAAATAACGGTACACCGTCAAGGAGCTTCAGCAGCTCAGGAACATTATCAGCAATAGATTTTTGACAGATACCACACCTTGGGAATAGTACCCTCCTCCCAGGCTACTTCTACACAAAAATAAATGTAAATTATATTTTTTATTGTATATAATTAAGAATGTATAATTAAGAAATTAATGAGGCCGCTGAGTTTGTTTCGCCGGTTCTTCTCAGGACAGGGCTAGGCTTGAACCGGTGGTAGATGAAATTTTTAATGTTCAAAAAGCAATAAGCAAAGAATAAAAATATTTTGATTTTGATTTTGACAAATGTGATAAGATAAGGTGAGAAAAATACTTATACGCACATACAGTTTGAGAGTCGCCCTCGGTTTTCCTGGGATCCTATCAGATGGTGCCTTGGTGACGCTGACGGATCTGAGAAGTGTACGGTGTAGCTACCTACTCCTCCTCTTTATTGGATATCAGAAACTCACAAACACCAAGAAACGTGTTAAGCTGCGTATCGACTATGCGCTCCTGGCGCGCGTGCCATGAACACCCGCGCCAAGAGTGCGTTCCGCAGAACGCGCTCCAAATATTCGATTTGTATCAACTAAGCGCGCGTGGCGCGCGTGGCAACTGTTCCAGTGTTCGGTTCGTTAATTTACGGCACATTTGATTATCCATAATGGGAGCGCAACAAACACAAAAAAATACAAAACATCCGTCTCAATTGGCGCGCGCGCCACGATTGATGCGTGGTAAAAAACCGATACTTGACGGAACGGACCGCTCCGCGTTCGGGCGCTCCAACGAACACAATGGCGCGCGTTCCAAAATGGTAACTATTTCGCGCTCTTGGAGCGCGCGCCAATGTTCGCTCTCTTGGAGCGCATAGTGGATACGCAGCTTAAAGATAACTGCTTCAAGACGGTATCATTTCTGTGAGAGGTGACTCTACTAGAGGTGCCCACCCAATTCCGATGCTTTGTAGCAAGGCACCTCTTGCAAAGCCTCTTCCTCGTTGTGGAATATGCTATTTTCCAGTATTAAAAATAAAGGCTTATTGAATTTAATATTTATTTAATACGATTTTTAAGTCATTATGTAGTGAAATAATTTGTAAATAATCAATATTTTATTTTTAAATACGTATTTTTATTCATGAGTCACGTGATGCGAAACGACGTGAAATTGACGATGACGTAACAAGCGTGGACGCGTATTATGGTAACCATAGTAACCTGTCATATGTCAAACAAATCCACAGGCTATTTAGTAGTCTATCCGCCGCAATACGAAATCTACTGATTAGTGCCGACTGCGTACCTACTAGTTAATCACTTTATAATGTATTTTTTTTCTGTATTCTTTAATATGTACAATAAAGTGTATTTCATTTATTCATTAATTCATAGTACTAATAAAATGTCAAATTTCTAGCTCAACTTATGGATTTGTCAACTGTGATAGTTCTGAATAGACCTAGCAGTGATTTTTAGAACGCACTTGTTAATAGTCACTGTCACTTAATACTTGTCTTGTCTTTACAACGTAACTACGTCACAAGACATAACCACCATTTTGCTTAAAGAAGTATTTTCGCGGATTTTATAAATTATCAATTTGAAAATTTCAGAATTTCAGAATAAAAAATAAAAAATTGTATAAGTTCCTTGATCACTTATAAACATTCTGGAGTGGTTTTTGAAAACTTGAAAAATAGCCCATTGTAGGACTATGTAGTAGTCGCTATATAGAAACAGACTATCGACAATAGTCGATGTCCGGCAGGAAAAAACAACACTAATTAGTGATATCTTTTTTTTTCAGAGAAACCAATACTCTTTAATCATAATCTTGCCCGACGAGACGACGAACGTAGTCAACGTGTTGCACTCGCTGACCAACACTAAACTGGTGGACTACCACAAGTTCGCTGAATCCGAAGTCCGACTGGACTTGCCCAAGTTCACTCTCAAATCGGACACTGATTTGATCCCAGTATTGAAGAAGGTGGGTGTAAATATTTACAACTATAAATTAAATATGTATATATCTAATAACTGAACAGACAATATGATTCTGGGGCAATAATAGAAATCAGAATCGTTAATTGAAATAAAATAGTCTTTATTTTTAGTAGGATAGTAGTAGGATCTCTGCGAAATTTCATTAAAATCGATCTAGTAGTGTCAGAGTGTAACCTAGACAAGCATCGTTACAAGCGATTTTTATATATTTAGATAGTTACAGTAGGGGATGTTAACCACTATACTGAAGATACAGCTTTTTTCGCAGTGGCATCCGCGGTATCAAATATGATAAAAATTTAAGTTTCCTTGCCTAAAATAAGTTATTTTTATGAATGTTGGCATCGTGGTTTGGCTACTCAACTTATTTGGCTGAACAATTGAAATCTATCAAGCGAAGGTATATAGGTTGAACATAGTTATAGCCAAAGCATTTTTTGGACATATTATGAGTTTCCTACACAAGGTCGCAAATTTCTAAAATAATAATGTAATGTAAAATACGTTTTATTTCAGATGGGCATGTCCGGCATTTTCGATCCCCAAACCGACCTCTCCGGGATCGGAACCTACCGCACCTTCTCCCCTCGCATCAGCAACGCTTTCCACAGCGGCTTCATGTCAGTGGACGAGCAGGGCGTGTCAGCCTCCGCGGCCTCTGCCTTCGCTGGAGTCGCCCTGTCCTTTGACCCTACGAGTGTCCAAGTAACAGTCAACAGGCCTTTCGTGGCTGTTCTCTGGGATACTCAGTTTGCCATCCCGCTGTTCATCGCCAGAATTGAAGATCCGAGATCTTAAAGTTTAATCTTTTTTTTATTCTAGTTTTGTGATAAGTGTATAATTCAAAGGAAAAAAGTAGTCTCTAACCGGCTTCAAAAAAGTAGGTTACCAATATAAAATATGCTTGTTTCCACTGGATTAATTCATTTTCATGATTCTTTTTTCGTTTGAATGGATATATTTTGAAGTTAAAGGCTGAAAGATCCTCAATTTTTATTCATACCTTTGTATCTAATTTTCAAGATTGGTTTTTCTATAAAAAACATAAAACAAAGACTTCGAAAATATTTTGATTGTGCCAGCTACTACCTTAGCTATGTATATCTTAATTCCTAGTAGATAAATGGTCGCCGCACATTTATCAACTCGGAAAGGGATCGTAAACGCCTCGCCTAGAAAAGCGAAGACGATACGAATACGTTACATTTCCCATTAGTGAGCGTAATACTGACCGGCTCGAGATGATACGGTTACGATCCCTTTCCGATAAGTTTGGTAGTGTGCGGCGATCAATACTGGTATAACTGGTCCTCGGGAAATTACCAATACTAGGAATAGCCCGGTTTTATTATGCATTATTTCTAGTATTAAGTTCGAATCGTTCTTTGATACAAAATAAAGATTTTTTAAATTTTATTTATTATTTTTGGGCATATGGTAGACAAAATTTTATCTAGGAATTAAAATTTAACCGACTTCAAAACATGTCACTAACATGATAAATACAAGCTAGATTTGAACATTTTATCTAACAATATAATAAATGAGATATGGTTAAGTCGGTGCCAATAGCATGTGGCAAGAGCAGGCAAACCTGACATTGTCTTTTTAAAAGAACACAATATATTATTTGGTAAAGGTTCCATTACTGGGGTTTTTTTGGCTTCTATAAGTAAAAGCAATGTCGTAGTTGTGCTCCACTTTCACTGGGAAGGGACATTTGAACTTGCTACTCCTCTTATTTCCTCTGCCTTTATTCCTTATTGCCTTATTTCTTTCCTTATTTCCTTATTTTCTCTTTCCTTACGGTCCTTCATTGGAGGGAATATTTATAATAAAATCATCGCATGGGGCAAAACCTGATAAGTAGCTGCCACGACCACTTGACACAAGAACAGCGACGCGCACGAACGATGGAACAATTCCGTTATCAGTTTAATGAAGGACTTTACTTAGAAAGAGGTAGTGCCATGGTGCGTTGCAACTTCATCTTCGTGGAAGCGAAAACAAGACCAACCTTAATAGGATTTCTCTGAATGATCAACGAGAAGGGTTTGGGTTCGACATGAGGACTGATCAACTGTTCTCCTGCTGATGGGAGAGACATCCCGATGTGAATTCTTAATACTCTCGTAATCATCATCAGATCTACTTCATCCCCTATTCTCCGAAACGAACGATGTGGGGCAGCTAATGCGTAAGCAATAACGGCCTTGACTTTGTCGGGAATGGGCTTGGCTGGCTGGCAAGACCGGGGAGGTATCCCTCGCTAGCAGAGCGTTTTGTGAGTAGGTAGGAGTTGTGGGGAATGGGGTAAAGGAGAACAACGCACATGTATATTCAGATATTAATGGATATTGATATTCACCAGACTCCTTGCTGGTTTATCCCCTTCAGCTATTAAAAGGTCTCTACAATTAAGATTTGGGATAGTTTATGAAAAAAAGAGAAAAAATCTAAATGGCATTTATTAATAACAATATAAATTATGCTCTTAATTATATCATAAATTCTATTTAGTTTCTTCAAAAGTTACGTCCAAATATTTGTCTCTCGAAGTGAGATCCGTAAATTCGGTTTATCTGCGTTTTGCTATCGACAATCATTATGATGGCAGATAGAGGGAGAAAAATGTAAAAGTCCTCTCGTTAGAGAGGTAGAGCGAGACAGCTGATATAACCGATTCTCTCTAGCGGTAGAATGTTCAAGCTGATATAATCGTCTGCCTCTAGAGGTAGAGGGTAATAGTGAGTATAATCATCTCCCTCTAGAGGCAAACGGCTACAGCAAATATAAGCGTCTCTCTCTAGAGATAGAGGGCTACAACTGATATATCCGTCTCCTTCTAGAGGTAGAGGGAAACAGCTGACATAACCGTCTCCCTCCAAGAGGTAGAGACATATCACAGCCTATCTCTTTCTCTTGATCATGTTTGTGATGGGGTCGTCGGCGAATATCCTCAGTTCTCCCGAGTAGAAGGTCTCTATCTCTTGCAGACTCTTGTTCTCTGTCTCTGGTAAGAAGAAGTAGAGATATATGGTGCCGACGAAGCTAAAGGCCGCGTAGGTAGCGAAGGTGCCGAATAGTTTGATGCCTCGCTCTATGTCAAGGAAGGTTTTAGCACCGATGAATGTGAAGATGTAGTTGGTGGCGGCGGCGAAGCCCTGTGACGTCGCACGGCTCCTGAAGAAAGATTTGGATTTGTCATAAAGCAAAGTTGTCATCAGATCTGTTGGTGGAAAGTACTGTTACAACGTAAGGTTAATTTAGTATGTTGTAGTTAATTGCCTGGCGATATAGTGATAAGCATTTTATATGCTTGAATTTGAAATTGAAATGTACGTGTATTTGCATTTATGCATATGTAAGAGGTAGTGCCACACTGCATGCTTGCATGCAGTCGAATTGGGCCGGCACGACCGGGGAGGTACCTCTCGCTTACACGAGACTGGCGTAAAGTGACAGCTGTGTGCTGTCGTGTTTCGTGCGGTGTGTGGTGGCCGGTGGCCCATGGAGGTGGGAGGAGAAAGGAGGGCAGCGCATCTGTATAGCATCTATGCAGATGTTTGTGGGCGTCGGTAGTCATGAAAATGGCTCCGGCTGCTCGTTTGCCCTCCTATATAAAAAAAAAGAAATCTATTCTATGCTGCTTAACTGTGACACAGTTCTGTTCAGATACCAATTTGGCTAAGCTAATGACTCAATATAAAGTTGATAAAAGCGAGAGGCAGTCTTGCCAAATTTTCCAATTAATGGTCAACGGGAAGTGCCCTATAGGTTTTAGAAAAAGTGCGTTTTCATACAAAATTTGTGCATGACTTTTTATTGCGTTAATTTAGAACCATGATTTTTTAAGGCATTAAGACGCAATAAACTTCATCATTTGGCATTATTTTCAGCTAAATCCCTTCACGTATTTTATAGAAAATCGTGTTGACAGACGTACAGACAGACAGACAGACGGACAACAAAGTGATCCTATAAGGGTTCCGTATTTGTCTCTTGACAGAAACGGAACAGAACTTGAGGTACGGAACCCTAAAATGTAAACATCCTTTGGACTGACTCGTCGTGACCTGCGTAAAGAAACGACGACGTTGTATTTGTACCTACACAGCGAAGCGGTCGGCTTGCGAAGCAACAACATCGCACGGGGTAATAACGCTTAGTCAATTTCCGTCGCGGTCAGCTGACAATGTATCACACATCGTGTACCTTGTGTAGCCTAAAAATTACATAATTAATATGTGATTTTATTTAACGCCTTTCGGTTTCATCAAACTTTTGCAAGTAACTTAAAATTAAAAATAAGTTACCTAAACGGGAACACTTCACCCAAGAAGACCCAGGGTATACTGAGCCCGGTGAAGATCGTCATGAGATAGAAGAACACTAGCGGCACGACGCTTTTCTTGGCCGTGAAGGTGGAGGTGTCGTACGAGTTGACGGTGTCGGGGATGTTGTCCCGGGCGTAGAGGGCCAGCACGAGACAGCACATGCCCGTGCCGAACAGAGCTGAGATGCACAGCTTCCGTTTCCCGAGGAGCTTGATCATCCCGACAGTTACTATGCTGGTGATGAAGGTTATTATTCCGACCATTAACTGAAAAGAAACGATTTTATATGTTTTTTTTCTAATATTAAAATACTTTACTTCCACAGACATTTTGTCCGTGTTTTTTTTTAATTTCTCGTTTTTGTTGTAAGGTCAATTTTATTACATTTAGGGTCAACTCACACCAAAATTGCGGCGAAGGGCAGCGAAGCGGAGCGCAGTTTATGTGTCAAATGAATTTTAACTTTATTTTCATTAATATAGTAATTATTGTAGAATTCTCGCGACTTCTGGAGCATTCCAGTGACTTCTCGGCGCATTCCAGCGACTTCTCGAGCAGTCGCGGGAACCCGAGCGTCTCGATCGAGTTTTTCATGCAATAATAAGTATTATAGCAATTATTATAAAGTTGAAATTCATATGACACATAAACTGCGCTCCGCTTCGCTGCCCTTCGCCGCGCTTTTAGTGTGAGTTGATCCTTATTACTACAGTCCTGAGTACTACAACGGAATTTATAATTTGTATGAGGTAATATTGCTTCCACTAGGTTTAGGCTCGGATGATTACACGTAATTGTAGCCTACTCTAAAATTTGCGCTGGCAGCACCGGGGAAGAACTCGTTTTAGTTGTAGCTGCTATGAATTAGCGTAGCTCAACTTTCCCGTGCTACGTAGAAGTAGCTGATACATGTTGATGACGTGAATTGATATTTTTTTCTGATCTCATGCGTATACAATACCTACAAGTAATAATAATACTTTCCACGCCGATTTCGGCGATGGCGACCTTTTTCTTTTTTCCCCTGACTCCTAGTTCGAGTGCGACCTCGCATGGCTAATGTAGCCAATTTTGGCATTGAAGGTTCGTGCACAGCTGCTGCATGTGAGGACACCGTTACCATAATTATATACTACCTACAAGTAATTTGTTAATTGTTGCTGTTCGCGCCGCGAGTGAGTGAACAGTGTGTACGGACATAGGTACTTACGGACGGCAGTGTAGTCGCGACTTAAGTGCTGCGTACAATTGGTAACGTTATAAACAGTCTGTGGTAATTGGTACGTCACAATTTTGTGTCAGTGATTTTCCTCTCTTACTTCCAAGACTCTGAGCCGGACGGAACCAACCTATTCAGCCGAATAAAAATGTGACCCAAACTGTTCATGTGAAATCAAAATACATCATTGGCATCAAGCACCTGTTTTTAATTTAAACCACCAAACCATGAAGCCCTAACAGTTGCCCTTGTTACCCTTTGGATGTCAAATGATAATGAAAATCGGTGTCGGGAACTCAAATTCTCCGAAGTCTACCGACTGAATTCCTTTTCAGCGCTCCTCGCATTGAATCACTGTGCCGGAACATGCAACATATAGTACTCTAATTGTTTCTTTTTTTCTCTGTTTTAGTTTTTTTCTTTTTATGTGTTTCATGTATTCTGCTATTCCTTTGTAGGGAACATTGAATAAACTTATTTCTATTCTATTCTAAAAGCGCACTTTCGTCATGTCCATTGCGCCGTATGTGTTGGCCACATGTGTTACAATGAAGCGAGGTCACTCATCGCGTAGAAGGAAGTATAAGATGCGGATGTTTGTGGGCGCCAGTAGACTCTGAATGCTCGTATAGTATAAAACTTACGACAATCTGCTTGCTGTCCTGCGCCATGCCCATCGCGCCGCACACGTTGGCCATGATGGGCCGGAGAGGAGTGAGGCCGCTCATCACGTAGAACAGGAAGTACAGCACCACCAGCTTCATGGGTCTGAGGGTCTCTTTGCACAGCATCACGTAGCGGAACTTGAGCAGGGCTCTGGAAGTAATGCAGGCAGCTTTGTGATAAGAAAATATGGCTAGTGGTTTAATTAGGCCGCCACGATTGAGTAAGGCGAGTGAGTTTTTATAGGATTGGGGGGGCAACGAGCAGTCGGAGCCATTATCATGACTACCGAGGTCGTCGTGTAGAGGCTATACAGATGCGCTGCCCTCCATTTTCCTCCAACCACCATGAGCCATCGGCTACTGACACACCGCACGAAACGCGACAGCACAGCTGTCACTTTACGCCAGGCTCGTGTAAGCAAGAGGTACCGCCCTGGTCGTGCCAGCACAATGCATGCATGCATTCAGTGTGGCACTACCTCTTACTGAATGGTGAGTCGTGAGTGTACCAATAAAAAATGTGAGTGCTTTAGAGCACACGACTGAAGTAAAACTTCATACACGAAACATAACTGGGTATGAAAGGGAGAGAGAAAGAAAATGTGGGCGCGCACTGCTTTTCCCTGCTCTTGCAGTAGTAAAACGAAATATAACTTTCTTTCTGTCTTCATTAACTTATATCTCCTTCTCAACTTTCGTTGGCCTCTCCCCATGGCCTTTCGTAACGCTCTCGTCACGCATTCATCAGCTTACATCATAAAGAAGTGAGCTGACGTCCATATATCCATCATTTCACGAGTTGTTTATCTTTGGGATAGGAATAGGCTCTTTTTCCCTGTTTTTAGGGATATGAGTAGGCTTTATTCCCCCATTTTTGGGATAGGAGTAGGCCCTTTATTGAAGAACCCCAGGCATTCAGTACCTAAATCAAAAGATGGACAGTAACCTTTTTATTCAACTTTGGTAAGGTAGAATTATAAAATCTAATACAAGACAAATTGAGATTATTTTTATAGTAGGTAGTTATATGGCAATTGAAAGTCGGAGGAGACAGACAACCGCATAGAAGTCATACAGAAGCGTTGCCCTCATTCCTTCTTCTCCTCTTTGGACCACCGGACACACACGACCACGACCACACGAAACGCGAATATATGGCTATCACTTTACGCCGATATCGTGTAAGCGAGGTGTGGTGCAGGCACATTTCTAACTACCTTTATTTTTTTTTTATTTTTTACATAATAAAAAAACTTTCGGGGTTGTCAGACATTGTAACTTTTCGAGAAAAAAATAAAAGAATATTATTTAAATCAGACCGAAATCTAAGTTATGCTAAATTATTCATATAATTATAATTATTCTCTTATCTACTATATTATTAGTATATAATGTATATTGTATTATTAAGTTATTGTAAGTAAAGAATCATTACATAATATACTAGTTGTTGCCTGCGGCTTCCTTCGCGTTACTGAGTTTCCCGTAGGAATTATCTATTTTCCGGGATAAAATATAGCCTATACGGATTCGGAAGAATCCCTCTAAGTAATGGTAAAAGAAATTTTGAAATCGGTCCTGTAGTTTTTGAGCCTATTCAATACAAACATACAAAAATACAAAGGTTTCCTCTTTATAATATTAGTATAGATTAAGCTGTATGTATTTATATCAGTGTGTATTTAGTGTAATTTATGTTTAGTGTAAATAAAAAAATAAAAACAGTTGCAAAAGATTACACGATGTATCAAAAACCCACTAGGGTTTATCCGTACACCGGTGTACATATCGCCAAGGTTTTACAAATGTGATTAAAAATAAAAATTTAACAACTATAATCCATTCCAAACAACTGTTTCATATGATAGTATGCAATGAGTTGTTAAATTATGGTAAAAGTCCAGCGCCTGCTTTCACTTTTGGACGCGATAGAATTTCAAGTTCCAGTGTCCCTCGATTATACCCTTGTTTCATAACTGTGCGTTTATTGTGTACTCGAGAGACATACACATGGACAGACAGAAAATAAAGATCTCATAAACTGTCCTTTAAAAGGTACGGAACTCTAAGAATTTTGTCTAAAAGTGACTAAAGAGAGTGATTCCCCGTGCGTGTCGGTTCGGTGAATCAGGGAAAACCATAACATTTAACACTTTATTTACATGAGCGTTTAGTATAATGATGTTAGTTACACGAACAAGACAATGGCAATCATTAAAATGTATAATAAACTGACCACCGGCCACTTAAAGCTAAAGTTCATTTGAATTCAAAAATCAAACGTCAAACCATGATAAAAAAGAATATAAAACAGGATAATAAAGAGTTATTAGTAGCCGACAGAGATAATTATGTTTAACTTAGAATTACAAAATAGTTTTACTTTATTAGAGAGAGAAAGAGACAACGAAGACGTAGACAATCAATTTGAAGTTATCGAAAAATCCATCAAAACAGCTAGTAACAAAATAAAATGCACAACAACTAAATACAAGAAACTATCACAAATATCAATTACTATAATAGATAAAAGCTGTCCAACTGTGGTATCTCCCCACAGTTGGACAGTGAGCAGCCTCTCGTCCAGAGGTTTGTCAACCATCGACCACCTTCACACCGTTAACCAAATTCTAGAAAAAAATTCTGAGTTCAATCTTCCACTATACCTTGCATTCGTCGATTACACAAAAGCCTTCGATAGTATATCCCATTCAGCCATTTTTCAAGCTCTTGAAAACCAGCATATAGAACTAACATACCGAAACCTTTTACGCAATATTTATAACAAAAGCACAACGATATCATCCTGTTCGCTTCCTCAGCCTCAGATCTACAAACATTACTCCAAGATCTAAGCGACGCAAGCCGCGAGATAGGACTGAAAATGAACATGTCAAAGACCAAACTTATGACCAATCACCGACAACAACCGGTAACATTGGATGCGGAGGTTATGCACTGTGTCCAAGAATACGTACACCTTGGGCAATTAGCTTCCTTGGATTTCAGACAAGACAAAGTAGTAAAGTATCGAAAATGCCTGGAAGAGCTACTGGTCCTTAGAGGAACTCATGAAGGATAACCTTCCGATATCGCTCAAGCGAAAATTAATGGACATATGCATACTTCCCGTACTTACTTACGGACCACAGGTTTGGTCTTTGACACAAAGGCAAAAGTTCAGTCTTAAGGTTTGCCAAAGGGCGATGGAGCGCAGTCTTTTAGGTGTCAAGTTATTGGATAGAATTCGAAACACCGAACTGCGCTCCCGCACAAAAATCGCTGATGTGGGTCTCAAAGCCGCGGAGCTCAAACGGAGCTGGACTGGACATGTCTGCTGTAGACCTGAAGAGTCTTGGTCAAAAATTGCCACTTTATGGGACCCAGACTCAAAGAGGCGACACGGCAGACCAAAAAGGAGATGGCGAGATGAACTCTGAACAGAGAAAAATGGAAGAAATGGGGGGGAGGCCTTTGCCCAACAATGGGACACATAATGGGCTTGATATAATAATATAAAAAAATTATAAACATGCTTTAGAATAATTATTAATTACTTATAAAACAATTGCTTAGACTTAAAATTCAAGAACAAAGAATATTACTTATAACAAGCTTAGCTTCTTTCTAAATTAGATAAATAATTATTTATTTCATGGTATATTTATTTATAAGGGTTTATTGTATTTTAAAATAGTATGTATGTATTTAAGTATTTATTTATCTACCTGAATATGTTATTATTATTGGTTTAATTAGTTTATTAAATTAAGTGTTTAAGATGTACACATTAATATTGCAACATATCATGCATTTTCCTGTAGCAGGACTGTTGGAAGAAATTCCATAATGGGATAAGCAGGTTGTATAATATTCTACTTAGGTTATTTCAACTCTTTAGTGCGGTATAATTTTTGAAGTCGAGTTCATTATTTTTATTTTATAAAGTAATAATTTATACAGCTATTAAAATAATTATAATAAATCATAAGTGAAGTAGTTTTGCATTTTAATAATGGATTTATTATTTCACGACACATGTTATTCTGTTTTTATTCATAAAGGTTTTATTACATCTTAAAAAACCGGTCGAAAGGTTGAATTTTAAACAGCTCTAGGTCGTTTGGACCCGACTTTCCTTGTGACCAGGCTGTTGCGTTTGCCGGATGAAAATGAACGCTGTCGAAACCAAGGACAATCGAAGTTACATCCCGATATTAGAATGTTTATATATATATATATAT
>LUGF01026100.1:176812-190690 GCA_001625245.1 Calycopis cecrops
AATATTATTATCATGGCCAGAGAGACCGCTGGCGCCTCATATCCCGACGGAAACGAGCAGCCGGAGCATTTTCATGATTACCGACGTCCATAGACATCCGCATAAGAATTAAAAATTAAAATTCATTTGTCAGGCATAGCCCATGTACATTATACATTGATAATATTAATATAACAATTTTTTTTGATAAAAATAAAATCACAACATAGGTACCTATAGTCCGGTCAATTTAGACATAAAAAAGTGGAAAAATAACAAAAATTCCCGAAAAGCCAAATATTGAAGACCTATAGTTTACCATAACAAATCAAGTTTTAAAAGTCCCCATCGATCCTATGTATGCTTAAAATATTATTGGAGGTCAAAGGTCAAGTGCCAAGTATACTACCTTACTGGTGGTGTGGAGATGTGTGCTTATCTATACTAATATTATAAAGAGGAAAACTTTGTTTGTTTGGTTGTTTGTTTGGTTGTAATGAATAGGCTCAAAAACTACTGGACCGATTTTAAAAATTCTTTCACCACTCGAAAGCTACATTATCCACGAGTAACATAGACTATATTTTATTTTGGAAAAAATAGGGTTCCGTAAGATATTTGAATTTTTCGGACACAAACTGAAAAAAAACAACCAAAAAAGTTACTTATTTTGCGTACGCTGCCTAAACTACAAAATATAGAACCATAAAATAGTATAATTAATTGTAGGTCTTATAAATATCTACAAAAAAGTCCGCGACACACTATACCTATCTATGTCGAGTGAGGCACAGCAACCACATTTTTATTTAAAAATCTTGAATTTTTTTTGGACTACATTTAAACGCGTTTATTTTACTCATGCTATTAATCCTTATCAAAATAAATTATTTCATCAATAAGTACAGTTTATGTAGATAATATTTGGTCTTTAAATGATTAAAATTGGACGTTTGGTTTTGAAGTTGTGGTGATATTAAAATATTACGATTTCTGCTGCACGGCCCGTTGCGAAGTGGGCGTCACCAAGCCCAGGGGTGCGCGTGCGGGAGAGGGGTTTAGATTTATGAGTAAGGTACCCGCGCGGATCAGACGCGAGGTCGGATTTATACGGATTTATACGGATATATTTATTTTTTTTGGATGCACCAGGAGGCACTGGAAAGACTTTTCTCGCAAATTTGATACTTGCTAAGATAATATGGCAATCAGGGAAGATAGCGATTGCAGTTGCTTCGTCAGGAATTGCTGCAACTCTCTTCAACGAAGGAAAAACTGCTCACTCTACGTTTAAACTCCCGCTATCCGTATCTTTAGATCAACGGTCTACATGCTCTATTCGGAAAAATGGGCCTCTTGGTAAGTTGCTGCAAGACACGTCGTTGGTAATATGAATGCACCATGAGTCATAGAGCTCATGTGGAGGCCGTGGACCGTACTTTAAGAGACCTCCGAAGGTCTGCTGATGTCATGGGTGGTATCACTTTTGTCTTTGCTGGAGATTTCCGACAAACGCTTCCAGTCGTCAACAGAGGTACGAGAGCAGATATTATGAAGGCATGTTTAAAATCATCTCACCTTTGGACATCTGTACAACATTTGAATTTGCGCACCAATATGAGAGCTCATCTACATGGAAATATGCATAGCAACTTTCCACAACAGCTGCTGAAACTTGGAGAAGGTATTTTTCCATCTTTAAATTTGGGCACCGATTATGCGATTACTTTGGATGAGTCTCTAGGCCAAATAGTCCATAATTTAGATAGTCTGATAGATGCTATATATCCTGACATCGAAAACTTAGATCAAAATGATTTTCGTTGGCTGTATGGTAGAGCAATAGTTGGACCCAGGAATGAAACAGTCAACGAAATAAACAATTTAATTATGCAGAAAGTACCGGGTGAAGTTAAGTGCTATAAATCCATAGACACCGTCACTAACATCGAGGACGCAGTGCACTACCCCCAGGAATTTTTAAATTCCCTGAACCCCGCTGGGCTACGACCTCATGAACTATCGTTAAAAGTTGGCACGCCGATAATGCTCCTCAGAAATTTGAGCCCCACCAACATGTGCAATGGTACGAGACTTCTTATCAAGGAGCTAAAAGATAATTTAATAGTAGCGAAGATTATCACCGGCTCTGCAGCTGGTGAATTAGCTCATATACCAAGGATGCCCATGATCCCTACTGATTTGCCAATACCTTTCAAAAGGCTCCAATTTCCAGTAAAAATTTCTTTCGCACTAACGATAAACAAATCACAAGGCCAAACATTCAAATTAGTAGGAATTGATTTACGAAAATAATGTTTTACGCATGGGCAACTTTACGTTGTCCTATCACGGGTCGGGGCTCCTGACCATCAGTATATTTTGTTAGCTGAAAATAATTTAACGTCAAATGTTGTTTATAGATATATTATGCTCTACAATAATTTAGTTATGTATCCTAAAACAACAGGTTGCACTGCGGGACTGCAGGCAGAAGTAAACACGCTGAAATTTGGCATGCAGTTAGATGTTATGACGTGGGCATCCGCTAAGAAAGGATTTTTAGAAATTCAACCCCTAAGGGGTGAAATAGGGTGTTGAAGTTTATATGGATTTCTTAGAAATTAAACGCGGGTGAAACCGCGGGGCACAGCTAGTCATGTATAATATGACTCTTAGAATCGCGATATCTCAGGAATGGTAACTGTTAGGAAAAAATCATTGATACCATTTTTGTAGATAATTTTAGGATCTACAACTTTGGCTTGAAGTTTTTTTTGATAAAACTTACCGTTTTCAAGCGAAATCCAAAAATCCTCCAATTTTGACCTTTGACCTCGAATAACTTTTTAAGCACACATAGGATCGATAAGGACTTTTAAAACTTGATTTGTAATGGCAAACTATAGGTCTCCACCAAAATTTGGCTTTCCGGGAATATTTGTTATTTCAAATGTCTATATTGACCGGACTAATACCTATAATTATTATTGAAAATTATAAATTTAAAAAAAATATTCAATAAAATAAAATAAAAATACAATATTGAATGTCTTTAAATTATTATTGAAATTAAAATGTAATGGACATTGGTGAGACATGTCGTAAGAGGTGATACAGATGCGGTACCCTCCGTACTCCTCGTCCATGGACCATCGGCTACTTACACCGCACAAAACGCGACAGATGAAAAAAGCCGGCACGACCGGGGAGGTACCTCTCGCTTACACGAGGCCGGCGTAAAGTGACAGCTGTGCTGTCGCATTTCGTGCGGTGTGTAAGTAGCCGGTGGCCCATGGGGGTGGAAGGAGAAAGGAGGGCAGCGCATATGTATAGCCTCTATGCGGCGTCGGTAGTCATGAAAATGGATCCGACTGCTCGTTTGCCCTCGTATACCATAAAAAAAAGATCAGCTGTCACTATACGCCAGTATATAAGCGAGAGGTACCTCCCCTGTATGGCGCAAATGACAATGTACTGACCGTTATATCAAAAGTGCATACCTCTTGAAGTAATTCATGTTCCCATGCTGGCACGCCTGGCTATCCGCTCCGGTGCTGCTGCAGATGACACACTCCTGCAACTTCTTGCAGTAGACCTCCAGCTCCTCAAACTCCTCCTTCACGCACTCCGGCGAGGTCCACCCGCGGAGGCGGCAGAGGGATACGAGGGCCTCCTTCTCGCGACCGTGGACCAGTAGCCATACTGGGGTTTCCGGTGCCTGTGGTCAGAAATCTATATATATAAAACTCAAACGTGACAAAGCCATCTATCAACGCACAGCCCAAACCACTGGACGGATCAAGCTGAAATTTGGCATCCAGGTAGATGTTACGACGTAGGCATCCTAAGAATGCTAAGGATTTTTAGAAATTCAACCTCTAAGGGGGTGAAATAGGGTGTTGAAGTTTATATGGATTTCAAAGGAATTAAACGCGGGTGAAACCGCGGGGCACTGCTAGTTTAATTTATAACATTTGAATGTTTTTTTTTTGTATAGAGAGGCTAACGAGCCGTCGGAGCCGTTTTCATGACTCCAACGCCCACAGACATCCGCATGAAGCTATACAGATGGGTAGCCCACACCTCACGCCTGTACCGCCCCGGTCGGCTTTTTTCGGCTGCATTCGTGAATACAGAGTGGCACTACCTCTAAGTTACTATGCTACTATTTACTAAAGTAGACTCCAAAGAATTTTTCGTAGCACTGCCAACTTGATATTGAGAAGATCACGGCAGGGCTGATGTATCCATGGAACCAGGGGTTAGGCTGGGAACCTGACCCCATTGCACGGTCCCATCGTGGAGTGAGGGACTGTCAAAGGCATGCCGGACAGTCCCTAAGGAGGAAGAGTCTGGCACTGTCATTGAGGCCAGCCTGTCGCCGGAGGGCCCTGTTGCTGTTAGATCCGGGGCCCTCCAACTATGCGGCTGAAGGCACCCGCAGGGGTTTAGTCAGCGCCGAGCCCGACACAGGCCCGGGAGTTACCCAGGCTCCCCGGTATCGTGCGAAAAGGCATTCCCCTGCGTCACCAAAAAAAAAAAAAAAAGAAAAAAGGGGCTGATGTATCCAGAAGATAAGGTCGAGGAGGCTGCCATCAATAATGTGGTGTCAGTAAGTGGCTAGAATGTACTAGTCTAACTCGTTAGTAATATAATTCAATGGCCTAACCACGCCCCTTTTTGTCGGACTGGACATTTAGGAAGAGGTAGTGTCACACTGCGTGCTTGCATGAAGACGAATTGGGCCGGCACGACCGAGGAGGTACCTCTCGCTTACACGAGGTTGGCGTAAAGTGACAGCTGTGCTGTCGCGTTTCGTGCGGTGTGTAAGTAACCGGTGACCCATGGGGGTGGGAGGAGAAAGGAGGGCAGTGCATCTGTATAGCCTCTGTGAGGATGTCTATGGGCGTCAGTGGTCATGAAAATGGCTCCGACTGCTCGACTGCCCCTATACCATAAAAAAACAAAACATTTGGGGGTACAAGGGCCAAGGAGTCATTTCACAAAAACGATAAGTACTGTAATAATAGGTGAAGCCACAAAATTATTTATACTCCCGTTACGGATATTGAAGAACACCGCATTAAAATTCGTTTCGTAGTATATAACTTACTCGTGTAGATAGTGAGACAGGTTTTGTTTTTTTACTGTGTAATTATGATAATTTGTTAATGATAAAACTATTTTTGATGGTATATATTACAAGGTAACTGTTTAAAGTTACTTCTATTCCATATCTTAGGAGAAACCTACTTACCTACTTACCTAGCAAATATCTTAGGAGAAATTTACTAGAATCCGGACGCGGAATAGGGGGCAACCCTATACCATTAAAAATGTATACATAAAATAAAATAAAAAATATTATTATTAAATATAATTGAAATCCAACAAGTTTATGTTGCTACTAGATATTTACCACTATGACCATGAGCATGGACGCCAGCGGCGCTGCCAGACACAAGATGGCCGCCATCCTCCAAGACACCAGGGTGCCGAGGAAGTAGATGACGAAGATGCCTATGGAGGCGAACATCTGCGTCAAGGTGCATAGCGCGCCTCGCACTGTCGGCTCACTGTGGACAATGTTTAAGTTACAGCCACAGCACACGTGCTAGGATCGACGATCGGCGATTTATGGTCACCACACAGTTAACTACTCGGAAAGGGATCGTAACCGTATCACCTCGAGCGTCAGTATTCTTTGTATGAAACTTCACACTGCAACGCACACTAATGGGAAACGTAACGTAATGTATTGTATTCGCTTTTCTAGGCGAGACGTCTACGATCCCTTTCCGAGTTGATAAGTGTGCTGCGACCATAAGCCGCTTTTTAGAAGCTGAATGCGGCGACCAGACGGTCCGCAGCGCACACGTAAAAGCGCAAACGCGGCGATTTAATCGCAAAGCGACTACGACTGTTACGTATCGAGCATGGCAGCAGTCGATAAGTCGCGGGATGATGATCGATACCGCGACTGAACGTAGAGAGAGAGAGGGAGAGAGAGAGAAGTAGCGTGTGTACTGTCGCCCTAAATGAACAATATTAAAAGTAAATAATAAAATGGGTTTTAAATAAATTAATATGAATATTTTTGATGCATGCTTTTAGTGCATTACATTCACGTACCCGGGCCGGCACGACAGCGGAGGTATCTCTCGCTTACAAGCATGCACCATGACACTACCTATTACTGAAATATTATCATATATTTGAAAAAAAAAACATAAAATTTGATGAAGTCTTATACGAGGATGACACGAGATACATTGTCCTGCATTTTCAAAATGCAATGGACACCCTACATACAGGTAAATACTTGAATCCGTACGAGTCGGCGCCGGGAGTCGGTACGTTACCGGCGCCGACTCGAGCAGGTTTGGTCGGCGCCGGTAACCTGCTTCTCTATGTAAGCACCCTTACACGATACCGGCGTAAAGTGACAGCTATATTGTCACTTTTCCGGCGGTGTGTAAGTAGCCGGTGGCCCATAGATGGGGGAGCAGGAATAAGGGCAATGTATCTTTGTAATATCTATGTAATTTTATCTATGGGAGTCGGTAGTCATGACAATGGCTCCGACTGCTCGTTTGCCGAAAAAAAAATTGGTGTATACTGTCGAATAATGCCAATAAGATTTTTCTTAAATAGTGCCTAATCTAAAATCTTTAGCAAATCCTTAGATGCAATTGAAGCTCGTACTTATAGCACCTATCCTACAGAGGAAAGCAAAGTCCTTATTGTAATAATCAGAGCGCCAACTTATTAGTGCATAACGATATGCGTGACTTAATTAGGTTTTGTTGAATAGCGCTAAATTGGCGCCCGAGCACAGTGAGGATTATAAAATATTTTCATAACACAGCATGGCCTAAGCCCTTACTTAATTCACACTTAGCCGTGACTTAAATGGTTTATTATTAGTATGTCCACATATATTATATTAACCTACTAACATTATAAATGCGAAAGTTTGTATGTTTGTTTGTTTGTTACTTCTTCACGCAAAAACGGCTAAACCGATTTTCATGAAATTTGGCACACACGTAGAGTAACTTGGATTAAGTAGGATAGTTTTAACCCCGAAAAAATGTTCCTATGGGAGGCCATAGGACGATTTTCTATTTTCTACGGGAACAAAATTTACGCGAGTGAAACCGCGGGGCGCAGCTATTAATAAATATCTCAAATATATCTCAATATCTCTCATATATCTCTCATATATCTCTATCTCAAATATAACAAATATCTCAATAGTATTTTGAGAAGCTGCTTATCAAAATAAATTAACATAATATGTTATTTTTTTATATATTTTTGCAATAGCGCTTGAGTTCCAGAAATAGCATTTATAAGGTTGCCAAATTTTTAACACAATCGAAAGTCCATTAATTAGTTTTGATAACATGTAAAGACTTAAATAATATATTATACTAATGTCAGTCTTCTGAAGCTCAGAGTAGCAAGGTATATTCGGACTCCAATCACAAGTTTATACCACTTATACAATAAAATAATAAACTGTACTTGGGATTTAGGCTTACAATAATAATTATAGAACGGACATTAATTCACGCCTTCCAATAATAAGCAACTTAGTCACGCCTGTCTTAATAGGATCGTAATTGGAACTTCCATAACTTTTAATAGGAGTTATGCAACTACTTATTTAACTACACATTTTTTTCATAATAGTTATTTAAACAAATAACTATTTATATTTACATTTTGAATAATTTCTTTAATCTCATGAATCATCAAGTGAAAGCGGTATGCCTAGGCAAATATTACTACAGAACTTAAGGATTGTAAAACTAAACCCGGGGATTAAAATATACTCGGAATCTAGTCTGTAGCATGTTCTAATCTTAATACCTATATAATTGTAATTCCTGGGATTAGCTGCACAATGTCTCAGTTCCAAGAACTCAATCTTGTCATAACGTATTATATATAGTAAGCCTTTTATAATATTTGTATATTATGTTTATGCAAAGACTTGTCACTTGATGCGGTAAATTATGAAAACAAATGTTCGTCACCGCTTTTTTTAGCGAAATTCCTGTGCAAAGTTATCTTTGTCTTGTTTAAATTTAAAATGCGCATTTTAATTTATGTAAATAATATATCGGGTTCTTGATAATGTCAACCAGATTGACTGACTTCAAATTTTACACTTTAAATAAAAAAATACAATTTAAATTGTATAATTTTTTTATCCACATTGTTTTTTGCTGTACACTCATTTGTAGGGAAACTGAGGTAATAGACAAAAAATAAGTTCTTTAGATAGCGGTGCCGCAATAAAGCGGCCGTAACATAGCAGCGATGGACGTCACTAGATAGTTGACGACGTAACGGAAATTAATTTTTTTTTAAGGATAACTCTACGCTAACAGGCTAAAGGCCCAGTGCAGCTTCATCTGTATGAGAGGCGAGTGCCCTAAGGTAGCTCGAGCCTCTGTATTTATGGTCGATGGGGGTGCAGACCCCCCTTCTTTCCCAGCTAGTCTGGGAGGAGGCAAACCGGATTATTAAGATTAATATGTTATGCTATTATTATCTTGTACAGAAGGACAGCGGGTGTCCTCCTCTTCCCACCTCTGACGGAGGGGAGCAGCTCACGCGCGGCAGCTAAAAAGTGGCCGACACGGGTCTTGAGCTAGAAGAGCTCTATGAGCTATCATGACAGGGGGAACAAATTACATAGTTCCTAAAAAGCAGTGACTGACATTGTGACCCCCGTTTGGATACCAGAGCTTTAAAGGGACCAGCGGCGTAGCGCTCTGAGCCTATTAAAAGGGCTATTTAATGTATTTAATATTATAAAACACCAGTAACTTTTCAGATATAGATAGCTAGCATCAACAACATTTGTTCTACGGCTTTTAACATAACTCAATGAAATAATTTTAAATATTTTTTTATGTTTTGAATGTATTGTGGTGACATTCGTAACTCCCGTAAGGCCCGCGATTATGGATAGCTGGTAGATCCCCCGACACCCCTCGCGCTCCCCTACACCCCTCGCGTTCTCCCGACACCCCTCGCGTTCCCCCGACACCCCTGGCGTTCCCCCGACACATGCGTCACGGGTTTTATGACCTTATATACCGTACGTTACGTACGCCATGCACTTGTAACACTCGGGCGAAAAATTTAATTCATACTTATTTTTGAATGAAAAAAATTATGACGAATTAGGAAAAGTCATAAAACAAATGTTGTTGTAAAATATGCTAGCTATCTAGTTCTCAGAGCTTGCCGGTGTTTTACGATAATCCTATATATTGATAATATAATTCTATCATTATTAATAATAATAATAACAATAACAATAATAATAATAATAATTTATCGGATTACATAAAAAATTGGTAGATCTCGCTTACGATTATAACCGACATCTGACACAAATCAGATCAGAAATTGGTATACCACCTACCCAGTTTGGAACCGTTGAAGCAGTTTGACATTGTCAACAGATTGACGATAGTCAAAACCTACCTAATTTCTCCCACGTAAGCGTTGATCGGCGCCTCCATGATGCCAGTGCCGAAGCCCAGCAGCGCGTTAGCCATGAACAGCGACGGTATGTTCCAGGAGTAGTACATGAGCGTCCAGCCTATCAGGTGGGGTATGTTCACGAGGAAGCACGCCCTCTTGCGGCCGAAGTAGTCCACCACCGGACCCGAGAGCACCGCGCCGAACGGTTGGGTGAGGAACGATAGACTGCCTGGAACAAATAAATGTGTAATTGATTTCTTGCGTTTATGGGAATGTTACACATCGTTATCGGCGGGAGCGCGTCTACTGCTGGACCTGGTCCTCCTCCATAGAGCGCCAAAGCTCAGTCACGAGCCACATCCAGCGGCTCCCCCCAACCTTAACCAAGTCGTCGGTCCACCGAGTTGGAGGCCGGAAAGTTGCACATAGTAATATAGTATATTATGTAACTAGTGAATAAAGGACGGATTTAAAGCGAGGGCCGTAGATGAGTTACGAGCAAGTGAAGGATTCTAACGATTGAATCACGAGCGCAACGAGTGATTTAAGATGATTGTCCTTCCCTACTCCTCTTCAGACCTTATGTATTCGCTATCACTTCATGTTCATGAGCGAGAGGTACCTAGTAGCATGGCACTACCTCTTATTAAACGACCTTTACAATGACAATAACAATAAAATGAAATGAATGTTTTATTTCATGTTGTAAAACATTTTGTGTTATGTGTTTTTGTGTTAAGTTGAAGTGCGGTTTTGTGTAGGAGTTATCCTTATTCACGATGTTACGGTCATTTTTCTCACGATCTAGCAAGACGCAATACAATATCATTAAACTATAGGAAACAATGAATACTAATGATAAAAGAGTCGGTCTTTGTTCATATAGGATTATTTATAAAACACCAGCGGGCTCTCAGATAGACCTTTAATAACGTTTTTATTAGTCACTATCCACTTTTTCATACAAAAGTAAATTTGAAATTAATTTTCGTCCGAGCGTTATAAGTGCACCTGTGCAATATAAGGTCAAGAAACCCGTGTACAGCCGTCCACTTGCGCGGGCCGCGCGTTATTTACAAATGTCACCACACTTCACAGTACATTAAAAGCTTAAAAAATGCAGATAGCTATCTGAGATCTGGCCGGTGTTTTAAATATAACCCTGTATACTCGGCATTAGTATTATGTTAATATTTTGGTTTTTTTTTTGTTGTCTCTGAGAAAAAACGTAATAAACATAAACTAAATATAATATTATCATTAATTCAATAATGCAAATAAGTAACCGCATCACAAAATATTTTATAATTATATCTTCCTCCAAAAAACAAGAATAGCATGACTTTAATTAGATACAATTTGGCTATCAACTAAACATAATATAAATCTTATGTTTTTCTTGCGGTATACTTATTATATATTAGTCGATACCTGTCCACTTAGTTGGGCGCCAAAGTAAGAAATGTCAAAATTCCATATTATAGAGTATTATACACAGCCCCCTTAGGGGTTGAATTTATAAAAATACTTTCTTAGTTCTTTGCTTCCTGTCTATCGTGAAAGGAATATTTAATGAAGTGAACCCCTGACCAAATTTCAAGTTTCAAAGTAGGTACAGTAGCTCAAGGGATAGCTGAAGCCAGGTTTTCCTTCGATTACGGCACATAAAAAATATCAAGGGCCGAAAGTCTGCACATGGAAGACATTAAAAAGAAATATGGATACACTTAAAACCAATATCGGAACGTTATTTTTAAATGTTTTGTTTATTTGACCACGTATCTTACATGCCAGAATACACCACAACAAATATACCAAGAAGCTTGAAATTTATTTACAAAAATATATTTCAAGCTGTGTTTATTTGGCTTATAAAATCTGAAAGATCATTCATTCAGATTGTATACAAACTTTACAAATGGGTCGAAAAAATCCCGGTCAACGACCCTGCTGTACAAACACGGCGTCACAGGTAAGATGTCCTAAAGCTCACAAATCACCTTTTATAGTAAGAGGTAGTGCCACGCTGCATGCATGCATGTAGGCATAGCCGACACGACTGGTGAGGTCCTCTCGCTTAAACGACACAGGCGTAAATTGACAGCTGCTGTGCTGTCGCGTTTCGTGCGGTGTGGAGCCGGGGGCCCATGGAGCTGGGAGGAGGACGGAGGGCAACGCATCTGTATAACCTCTAGCCGCATGTCTATGGGCGTCGGTAGTCAAGAAAATGGCTCCACTGCTCGCTTGCCCTCTTAAACTATACAAGCGAGGGGCATTAAATTAAACCATATATACTGTAAGTGGCTACAGTTAATCGGAAACTACTAAAATAACTTTACGACAAGTATACGAAAATACTTTTTTCAAACAAGTTAAACAGCGAAAAAACATAAACATGCTTTGTAACGCCTCCTACAGCGAATGACAACCTCGTACGGGGTTAATGACCCCGGCCGGTCATAGTCGGCGATCAACTGCGATACAGAGTGTACCAAGTGAGAAAAAACTTTAAAAAAATCCTGTGGCTAATTTAGTGCTCCGATTGATCTGATTTTTGTTGTGTAGCCCGAAAATAATACACTAAATATGGGGTTTCATTTAATGCCTCTCGCTTGTATCAACCTTGTATATAAAAAAACCTCAATAAGTAAGTTTTAAAAAACCTTATTATATTTGCGGTATTATAAAAAACCGGCCAAATGCATGTGCGAATCCGACACACCGAGGGTTGCCACAAAACCCTCAAAATATAAACATGATCACAAGTGTTCTCTTCTGTTTCCATATTGTCGATGTTCATACGGAGCTGAGGACAAATGTGGCTAAATCATCATCATCATCAGCCGGAGCTTATCCACTGCTGGACATGGGTCTCGCCCACATCGTGGTCACTGCAACGAGCCACTTGCCAGCTAAATCAACAATGATTTAGAATGTTTTCGAACTCAAAAAGAAGAAGAAGGCTTCCAGTGCCCTCAACAAAGGTGGCTAAGGTCATCCCTTGGGTTTTGATTGGTTTTAAAACGACCGTAGCAATTAACAATGTCGGATCTGCATTTTTGTATTTTTATTGCATTAAAGGTCGTAAAAATGCTTTAAAAATGCTCAAGTCAACCTTCTTTCTTTTTTTACGTTCGAGTTTAGGAATTCATTATTTGAGTAAGTAATCCTACTAATATTATAAATGAGAAAGTTTGTATGTTTGTTTGTTTGTTTGTTTGTTGTTTGTTTTTCATGAAATTTGGCATACACATAAAGAGTAACTTGGATTAACCACATAGGATAATTTTTATCCCAAAAAAAATGTTCCCATGGGATGCCATGGGATGATTTTCTATTTTCCACGGGATGGAAATTTAATCGGGTAAAACCGCGAGGCGCAGCTAGTAAAATATAATTTAAGATAGCACTTTTAAAGCATTTTTAAGACCTTTAATGCAATGAAAAGAAAATCACAAAAATGCAGATTCGACTATGTTAATTGTTACGGTCGATAAGCGAGTCCCGTTCAGCCATTGATTTTCAGGTTCAAGAAAAGGCTGTTAGGAACCCAGATATAATATCTCTAATATCAGAAACTGACTTACCAAACCAGGAGGCTTGTACATCGTTGAGTGATAAATCATCGCCGGCTTTCAAGAGTTCTGGCACTGAGATCGTAGGAAATGCAATAGCCATGCCCAAGTCCAACAGGAGCAGGTAAGACGACATCGAGGCTAAGACCTAGAGAAAAAAATATACCGTTAAAGTGGCCCATGGCGGGAGGGAGAAGGGGGCATCGCATCTTTATAAACTTCATGGGGATGTCTATGGGCGTCGATAGCGATGAGAATAAAAAAGTAAAAAAAAAGAAAAAAAATAATTTATTACTATTATTATTTATAAGGAATGGTGAAAGCTATATCCCGAATAAATTGATTGCTAGCTGTTCCCCGCGATTTCACTCGCGTAAATATCTATCCCAAGAGTAGTTGTTACACTTTCAGAATAAAAAATGTTTATATTGTTCTGGATTGCAATAAGTATATCTGTGACACATTTCATCAAATCTTAGTAAAGGAGATGAAGAGAAGAAGAATGTTTAATACCTGGTTTGTATTTTTTATAATATAGTAATATAAGGGGGCAAAAGAGCACATGACTACCAACGCCCATACACATTCGCACAGAGGCTATATAGATGCGTTGCCCTGCATTCTCCATCCTGCTACATGGGCCACCGGGTACTTAAGCACTGCACGAAATGCGACTGGATTAATTTTAATGTTTTAGTAATACCTAATAATTTATTTGGGTATTAAAAATAAGTAGTTTCGTATTGCAGAATTATTTACCTTATAATCCTAATAATATTATAAATGCGAAAGTTTCTGTTTGTTTGTTTGT
>LUGF01026100.1:203923-225714 GCA_001625245.1 Calycopis cecrops
CACTCTTTTCGTCCACTTTGGAAGCGTCTATCTTTCAAACAATTGATTTTACACGAAAAATTTAATGTCATTTTTAGAGACCTCTTTAAAGACATCAAACACCAACCACCACCAACAGTTCTATGTATGGAGAGCCCTCCCTTAATTTTTTTAATTTATTTTTTTTTTGTTCAAAATTCGAATAGCGGTTCACAATACTACTACAAATATTCAATTGCGTTGGCTGTGATATACGGACGGACGGGCGGACCGACAAATAGACTGACAGACATGATGAATCTATAAGGGTTCCGTTTTACGCCATTTGGCTACTAGTTCTATTAGAACTAGTAGCTACTGTAAGAAATGAAATAAAACTTACAAAAATTGAAAATAGAATTACCGAAAAATATTCGAAAAAGCCTTTGTTTAATTTGTTAAATTCGATTCAAAAACGGCCAAATAATGGTAAAAAAATAACCAAGGTCCAGGGACCTTGATTGTTTCCTCAACACTAAGCATCTATCATCACGGATCTAGTCAAAAGTAAAAAAAAAAAAACAAAAAAAAACAGTTCAAACTTAAAACAACTCGTAATGAAAGCAGCAACTATAAATTATAAATGAATCGATTTTAGGTAATCCTTGATCGATCCTCGGTCGAAATCGCAATCTCACCATTTACCAACTATTGAGCATCTTAAGTCTTTTCTTACTTACTTTCTTAATAGGAAGGATAATTATTATTCATTCCATAATTATTTCGCATTTGAAACTATTACCCGTACCATTACAATCCCATAATTATTACCTATAATTAAACAACCTATAATCATTTTGTGATAAACAAAAAGATGACATGATATCTTTGCTAATCACCATCACATTTTCCTGTGGTCCCTACCACACACTACTGGAAGAAATTAAAAAATGATGGAATAAGTAGTAGGTACCTTTGTGCCAGAGTTTTATATAATAAGTTTATGATATATGTTTTTAGTGTTCATAAATCATTAAATAAACAAATAAATAAATAAAAATAAAACAAATCACAAACTTAGGGCCCATGGGAGGGTTAGAAAGTACAAACAATCTGATTACGCACCTATTACTTGAATGATTCCAGAGTAGTTTAACGAAAGAGCACTTAAACAATTTGTAAAGAGTCAAGAATTGAACGTTGGGGAACAGAACCGGTGAGCAAAACCCCGTGCATCTTCCGTGATTCGTGTTATTTTATATTCGCTCCGTATACCGAGAGGTCGGTAGGAACTAGGAGCATAGGTTGTTGGTGGGTAAGCGCTGATGATGATGATGGCTGGGACGCATAATTGAAGCTTGTGTTACTTTGGGTACATCGAACAGCTCAAGAGAATTTAGAATCTCCACAATATCTGCTTTGTTCCACAACTGTGTCAACTGACATTTTTTTTAACATATGACACAGTTATGAAACAGATTCTTGTTTCTTCTGATAATTTGCTAATCATGTCTGAATTTATTTTGTTGACAACATTCTTGCTACCGGGCTAATCTCTTCGCTCGTGCTCGAGTAGAAGGGTTTGACTTGCTAACAGCAGCGCCATCTGCTGGGATTATTTGTGATTCTAAACCATCCAGTACGCTACCTAAATGCAAGCAAGAAATGATTCAAATCGGTCCAGCCGTTTAAGAGTTCAGTGCCATACACGCGTACAGTAAAATATACAGGGTTTTTGGAGGCTGAGTAGCCATAGGAAATGTTGGATAGGTGTTGGTGTTGGCTGCTTGTTGCGCTTAAATAAATAAAATTTTGCCCAAAGTTTAACAAGAAATTCTTTTTTTGCATTTTTCTAGAAAATCCCCATTTTTTTTATAAAGTCTTTAATATTTTTATTATTAATTATTACAATGTCAAAAATAATTAACTTGTTAGTCTAGAGTTTTCTTATTCAAATTGAATCATAATTTCATACAAATAATTTGAAAAGAAATAACAATGTAGTATTAAACGTCCAGAAATAGAAAAGAAAAAAAAAACAACTTGAACTTTAAAAGGTAAAAATAATAAAAAACTACAAAGAATTGGATTTAAAAATGTTTTTGAAAACTTCTCTAGTTAATACCCTTTTGATCGGTATATAGCATGTATCATAAATTATCAAGAGACTTTGAATAAAACCTGTTTGTCTTTAGGGATGCATTAAAAGGGTAATGAGTAAACCATTTACTTCAGCAGCTAAAGTCTTTTATCTCATTCTAACATAGCGAAAAAGTGTATGCTATCTCTTTCTTAGACGTACTCTCGCACTCACTGACCCTGTCGTGCACTGGAGTGTAATGAAAAGGGTGCATTTTATTAGCATGAAGAACAGATCACACTTTCCATGCTTTAACGTTGCCGCTACAGTGTGATCTTCATCGAAAGCTTCCAGAATATCATTCAACTAGAGAAGTTTTTAAAAACATTTTTATTATTTTTAAATCCCAATCTTTGTATTTTTTTATTATGTTTACCTTAAAAATTTTAAAGTTAAAGTATTTTTTTTTCTTTTCGATTTCTGGACGTTTAACACGTCATTGTTATTTCTATTCAAATTGTTTGTATGAAATTATGATTCAATTTGAATAAAGAAAGTCTAGACTAACAAGTAAATTCATTTTTTTGACATTATAATAATTAATAATAAAAATATTAAAGGTTTTATCAAAAAAATGGGGATTTTCTCGAAAAAAAGGCAAAATTTTATTTAATTAGGCGCAAAAAGTAGCTAACACCAACACCTATCCAACATATTCCTATGGCCCCTTCTGAGCCTCCAAACATCCTGTATGTGAAGATTTATATTACCTATTATCAATTCACTTCTAATTTATTACAGTTATCAGTTAGCAATAATACCGATTCGAGCAAGCCGACCGACATACGTAGGTACGACTTGTTTACATTATCACGTAGACAAAATATGTCAAAAAACGGAACCCTTATAGATTCGTCATGTCTGCCTGTCTGTCCGTTCGTCCGTCCGTCCGTTGAAACTATTGAACCTTACGTATTTGAAACTTTGTAAGTTAATGTATTTGTTCAGTTCTATCCCTGGGTTTATTGCGCAGTGGAAGACAATTATTATATATACACAGGGCTCAATTCAGAAAGAACTTTGTCTGCGATTACGCAGAGCTAAATTAAATTTAAATAGGTGCAAGTACCTTATGTATCTTGTTATGCTGTATAGTTCGGCTTAAGATATATCACATTAACCTATAAAACCTATGGCCATAAATTTCAAGCGTGTAATGAGATATACTTAGCTTGTCACCCGTTAAGCACCAATCCGCCGAACGTGAAGCTGCCGCAAGCTTACTCAACAGGGGTTCTTTTAATTGTCCAATTATTCACATTTAACACACATAAGTTCAAATATTAGTCCAACAATTAATTTACACTCCCGATACAGAGAAAACAACACGTAAATTATATTTACAATCACAAACTCAAATCTTAATTATACGCCCGAAATCGCGCCCGAAATCATCGGCATCAAAACGGCGTAATTCAAAGGCGAGAGCATAATCTCTTAAGCGATGCCAACAATACAACAATATGGCGACTCTCAAGTGTCCGCGAAGCAACGGAAAGTTCCACTCGTCGCAAGCGTCACCGGGTCCGAGAGCGGCCGAACGATCGACTCGGCACACATCGGAATTACAATATTGATTAAATCAATTGAAACTAGATGGCAGCCATATGGTTCAGAACAGTATTCTGTGAACCGCTATTCAAATTAAAAAAAAGTAATAAAAAATAAAGAGGGGCACTTTACACATAGAACTGAATCTAAAATATTTTTTTTTCATCCAACCTGTAGGTTGACCAAAAATGACATTAAGCTTACTAAAACGTTTTTTCGTAGAAATCAATTTTTTTTTTTTTCTATGGTATAGGAGGGCAAACGAGCAGCCGGAGCCATTTTCGTGACTACCGACGCCCACAAACATCCGCATAGAAGCTATACAGATGCGCTGCCACCCTTTCTCCTCCCACCACCATGGGCCACCGGCCACTTACACACCGCACAAAACGCGACAGCACAGCTGTCACTTTACGCCAGTCTCGAGTAAGCGAGAGGTACCTCCCCGGTCGGTAACAATTGTTTGAAAGATAGACGCTTCCAAAGTGAAAAAATCAGTGTCCCCCCCATCTAATTTTTAAATTAAGAGAGTGAGAATTCTAAAAAAAAAATATATGCTGTAGATCTCAATGTAAACTTTCAACGAAAATTGGTTTGAGCGAAATATCACTATTAGTTTTTAAGAAATAATATCTTTTGAAAAAATGCAAATATAACTTTGTTCAAATATCATGTCATATACCTAAACGCTATGAAAAACCTATAAAAAATGTCACAGAAACACCTGTACTTCTCTTTTGTACGGAACCCTCGGTGTGCGTGTCCGACTCGTACTTGGCCCGTTTTTTTGTTAATTGATTCGTAAGATCGAGATTTCTCTCATTATCAGTAGCACGATCACATCTGGGCTCCGAGTGAAAGCAGGCTCTATGGCATATGGGGGCATATTAGCGGTCGGAATGTAGCCTCAGAGATGACCGAGCACCACGGCAAGGTGGCAGCATCTTCGGGGGGACCTTTTTTTTTCTCTAATAGGCTATTTGTATTTTTTTTAACAGGTCCACCACTCGTTCCCACCGCTGCTACTCCTGTGTCGCCAGGATCGACAGCGGCTACCACTCTTAACCTTTTTATATGATCGCAGGGAGCCCGAGGGAAAAGCTAAATCTGTCTTGGGACCCGCAACGAATTTAATCAGAAGAAAGTAGGAGTAGAAAGTAATTCCAATTTAGGATTTAGGCTATCCGGATATACAAACAACACGTAATAAGCATATGCAATCAAAATATGTGAAATTATTTATCGGCATGAGCAAATTTGAACTCTATGTCAGCCGCTTGTAGCTCATTATTGCTCGGCACATTTGAAATAGAACATTTTGTAGCGAAAGGAATTACGTAAGTTCGTCCTTAGCATATTGCCTAACCTTTGTTCTGACGCACCTGAACATAATAAATAACCTTACCATCAGTAGTGTAAGGTAATCTGACTGCCTCGTGGTCCAGTGGTAAGCGTGTTCAACCACAGACGTGGGGTCCTGGGTTCGAATCCGGGGTCGGACCAAAAATTGTTATTGGGATTTTCAATTTCTAATAACAGTCCGGAGTCAGGAAGTTGGCGGTGATACACCCCCCGTGCCTCGGAGAGCACGTTACGCCGTCGGTCCTGCGCCTGATCTCTCACCGGTCGTGACGGACTGCCGTCCCCTCGGAATATGAGAGTGAGGGAATAGAGAGTGCACTTGTGTCTGCGTGCACACTTGTGCACTATAATATATCCTGCGCATCTGGCTCGTCTCTTTAGAGACGGCCGCCTTAGCCGAAATCGGCTAGGAGGATATTATTATTATCATTATTAAGGTAATCTGTATTTTGATTTATTTAGCTGGTAAGAGGTAATGCTTTTGCTACACTGCTTTAGTAAGAGGTTGTACCACTCTGCATGTATGTAGCCGGATTGGAAAGACTGGGGAGGTGCCTCTCGCTTACACGATACCGGTGTAAAGTGACGGCTGTGCTGTGACGTTTCGTGCGGTGTGTAAGTAGCCCGTGGCCCCTGGAGGCGGAAGGAGGAAGGAGGGCAACGCATCTGTACCTCAGCCTATGTGCAGATACTTGTGGTAGTCGGTAGTCTTGAAAATTTCTGCTCGTTTGTATCTTTAGGTTGTGAATCAAAGAATCTCTCTTATCCGTTCGGACCACCATATTGGAGCAGGTCCTCTGGCCTCCCATTTGACCCAGTATGGTTTCTCCAGCCTATGTTTAGGTGAACGCATTCCACATGTGACCGAGGATACTCAGGGTTATTTCCCATGCTTTATGTCTGTAGAGTAAGGGCACACACGCGACTTTTTGACGACGACTTATACGCTTTTTCGAAGCTGAATGTAGCTGATGCTGATGATTAAATACATGCTGAATGCAGCGACTAGACGCGAGGACTTAGTCGCTAAGGTATGTCAATTAACGTCTAAATGCAGTCGCGAGACTCGCACGACTGTCGCACGACTCTACTGCGACCGGTCGCAGAGAGTTGCTAAATCGTGCGACTGGGCTGGAAAGTCGCGTGGTGGTAAGTGTGCTGTGGCTCTAAGGTGGCCTTCAAGGTGAGGTGTTTAATTATCGATGCTTAATATTTTGTGTACTCCATAGCACGTCTTTACAATTAGTGATAACAATGTAAATGTAAATTTTAACTTTGTAATTTGTAATCAACTGTTAGAGAGTTTGAAAGAATACAAATAACATTGTAAATATAATATTGAAAGAGCCTCAACCGTCGAGATACCTTCCATCATCATTCATCAGCTCTGGACATGACAACTACCATAATTATGCAAATTATATAACACCATAAGAAAAATTAAAAAAACTTAGGACCTTCTCTTTTTTGAAGTGGAGTAAAAAGTATCTATTGGTGCCTACTTTATACATTCTCATATCGAAATGCATATCTCCCAGCTTTTAGTAGGAGGTAGTGCCACACTGCATGCATGTATGCATGCAGCCGAAATACGCCGGCACAATGGGGGGAACCTATCACTTACACGAGACCGGCGTAAAGCGACAGCTGTGTTGGCGCGTTTCGTGCGGTGCGTAAGTAGCCGGCCCATGGAGGGAGGAGGGAACAGGGCAACGCATTTATATAGCCTTAATGCGGATGTCTATGGGTGTAGAGTGTGCGTTCGCGACCCTTCCGAAACTAAACGTAGTTTCATCGAAAGGCACTCAAAGCACTCATAGCACTTCTACACAGCTGAATTGAATTCCTCTTCGCTTTGATAGGTATAGTAAGTTCAGATCCGAAAGAAAAGATAACTTCTTGAAGCCTAGTAATATTATTAGCAGTTAATATTAGCTCTAGTTGCGAGCTAATATTAGCTAATACTAATACTATTTAATACGCTAGTTTCTATGGATATTTGGTTTTCTCGCGAAAATTACCGAAAGGATTTCGATGAAATTCTGGAATAACACAAAATGTTTGTATACTGTAAACGGGACTTAATCGGGTTACAAAATCGAAGTATTTACCTCGACTCTCGACGTTTCGGTCGTAATGCAACGGCCGTGGTCACGAGTAGACTGATCGTCGTCTACTCGTGACCAGTAACGGCCGAAACGTCGAGAATCGGGGTAAATACTTCGATTTTATAACGCGATTAAGTCCCGTTTACAGTATACAAATATGAAGACAAATCGTGAAAGCTTAAAATAATTTATCACAAAATGCTTTTTATCCAAAAGAAAATGAATTCATTATGAGGACGAAACCGCGAGGTTGACTTAGTAGATCATTTGCCATTGTTGATGTTGACAATGATGATGATCATTATAATAATAATTATATCTATGGCATTATTAAACTACGTGCTAAGTACCGTAAGGACTTGTGTTACGGGTACTAGACAACGGAATATATTTAATGTTTTAAAATTTTGATTTTTTTTTATGTTTAAGATTTTTATTATATAAAATATAATCACATATAATACATAGATAAACATCCATGACCTTCGGGATGCGAACCCGCGAGTTATTAATAAGTAACGTGATTGTATTCTTACACTACGTTTTTCACACTAATATAGGTGAAGGTTGCGATCATTGGACCAGCTCTTTCATTGGACCACCAAATTTTTTCAAAAACTATACATCTCACAACGAGTTCAATACGTTGATAGACAACATTACAGCACCCCTTGCCCCCTCGCCAAACCTCAGTGCCCTCGCGACGCGTGGTAAATAGTGACGTATGCACTTGTGTCAGCGGTGATCGTGATATATAAATTGAGCCATCAACAAACCCATGTAAGTAGCATTTTATTTAGGTATTCATGTTTGATGATTGTATTATGTCCGAATAGCAAATTTATATGTGCTTACAGAGACTATGAAGTTTTTTACCTAACTTTACACGTTTTTTAATACCCGCTTTCGTTATGTTGATATACCTAGTTGCTATCAATGGACCACAATGGTGACGCCATTATTGGACCGGTCCAATCAAGGAAACTTAAGCGAATTGCTTATTTTCGTTTTGTATAATTCTAAAAAATGTTCTTGACTGTCTGAGTTTCGTATTGCAATAGATACAAATACAAATTTTCTAAAGTTTTAACCTACCTTTTATTTTTTTTTACATAAAATTTAATATTAAATGGAATTATTATTGTACAGTTTTGAAAATGTAATATCAAAGTTAATGAATAGATTTTTGTATTGTGTATTTTTATATTGCACGTATCTAAATTCCTACCTTTTTGTTATAATCGGATTATATTTGTATATTCCAGAATGTCGGCAGAGAAAAAGAAAAAAAAAAATTTCTTGGAACGAAACTAGTATGAAACTTGAAGTAGAATTTTTAATAAAAAATCTGTTGGAGAACATGAAGCGAGTCGAATCTATGGCGGTCCGAACGCTTCATTAAAAAAAAGATTGAACGGGAAAAACCAAAACGCTGCGGAAGAAGTTCAGATAATAGGATCAGAAGGAGATCTTCTGGAAGATTTAAAAACTGAATTAAGGGATCACATTGTTGAAATGAAGAATTCTTTGCTTAGTATTACTCCCAAAAATGTCAAGAGAAGCCTTCCAATTTGCTAAAAAAATATATGATTATTATAAAAACTTTTCAATAAAAAAGTAATTTTTATTTTGTGTTTCATTTGAGTCACCTTCATTGGACCGTTAATACAAATGTTACTAAGTCCAATGATGGCAACTTAGTGGTCCATTCATGGCAACGGTGGTCCAAAGAAAGCAACTCCTCATTGAAGAGTTATCTTAGTATATCTGTAAAACCTCTCAACTTTCATGGCCAATAATTTATAAATCATTAATTTACACAAATAGCAATAAATTCCAACAATTGGTTTTCATTTGTTGGTCATATTTCATGAAATAGGATGTCCTAAAGTTAAGTGGTCCAATCATAGCAACCTTCCCCTAAATTCGTAAACTGGTTTTGTTGCAAGTTTTAACATTTTTAAAACAAAACAATTACATAAAAACTACTTTTTTTCTTAATTTTAAATCAGGTTTAGTGTATATTCTCATAACACACACTATTAGCACATGAGTAAGTAAAGGAAGGAACAGAGACAAAGCTTCATACAACCGCGTCGATCACATTACACTACTACAAACAAACGGCGCATGTGTGCGTGTCAACTAGGCGCGTGTCACGTACGAGCCGCCACTGGAAAAAACCGGTTTACTGACGTTCACCCAGTGTACAAACAAAGGGCTCGCACTACGTCGAGTGCGTTCTTATTTATGATTTTTTTTATTATTATAAGTAAAATAAAATCGAACGACTGTACCAAATTGGTTAATATTTTTTTGTTTCTGCGTTCGTTATGACAGGACCATGGTTTAGATTATATAGGCAGATATTTGAAAATGGTATAGAAACATTTAAAAACGGATTGAATAATCCTCGAATAATCCTATCTGTTTTTACTAACTAAAGTAATAACATGAAAGATCCTTCACGTAACAAAGAAGTTACCATGACAACAAAATAAATTATGATAGGACAACGTCTGCAGCTGTCCAGCAGTTTCATTCATAAGAGTGTAAATAATAATTAGAAATAATTTGTATTATAATTATGTACTGAACAATTTGTATGAATAATACTAGAAAACAAAAGGATATTTCATACTTCAATTATCCAAAGGAGTCTACTAGGTAAGTAAAGGAATTCAGATTATAGCTATTAAAAATTTGATATCTTGTTTACGTGGGTCGCACAATCCTATTAGAAGCTACGTAAATATACGAAACCGGCATAAAGTGACAGCTGTGCTGTCGCGTTTCATGCAGTGTGCAAGTAGCCGGTGGCCCTTGGGGGTGGAGGAGGAAGGAATATCTATACATATAATAAAACTGTAGAAGACTTCATTCTGTCTGTGTCTTGTGCGGCTTTCACGCAAACCCTACTAGACGGATTTTGATGAAACTTTTTTGTTATATAGGTAATAGTCCTCGATAACATTTATTCACATTAATTTATCAATATATAAAATGCTGTAGTCGATATTTCAACTTCAAATACGGCATTATTACATATTGTACGGCAAAATAATGGGTTGACAATTTGGCCACATAACAATACAGTTACCATGACAACTTATTTTCCATTGTTGACAGCGTATATTAGTATAAAAATAATAAAATAAATAATTGTAGAACCTGTAGAACTTGTGTACGTACTTACAGTTTACAAGGTTCAAGTAGATATCTCTCAAAATGTGTAACTTAATTTTTTTATAGTACAAAACGCCAACGAGCGGTTAGACCATTTTCATGACTACTCCAATTAGAGACGTCGACGACGAGAGATCGTTGCTCTCCTTCCTCCACCCACCTTTATGGGTTACTTACACACCGCATGAAACGCGACAGCACAGCTGTCACTTTACGCCGCGCCGGTCTCGTGTAAGCGAGAGGTACCTCACCTATCGTAAATATTTTAAATATAGGAAATGATATTTTGAAACGAATACAAAATTCTAAATTTAATATGCCATGTGATTGCTTTCCAATTGATTACCTAAAACGTCTTTTTGTCAGATTTAGAATTTACCATTCCATCAAAAGGTACAACAAATTATTAAAAAACAAAAATTAAAAAAAAAATTCAGAGTAAACAATTTGTAAATATTAAAACTTAATCTTTTTTATTTTATATAATATTGTATTATCATTATGACACAATGTATAAAAAATAATATGACGTCAAAAGTTTGTTTATTTTATTTTATTTTCTTGTGCCAACCCTACTAAAATCTTATTTTTAGTTAGAAGCTTATTCTCTGTACGTCTCTTTACGTCTCTTTAGAGCGCGAGCACACGGCGCGTTGCGGCGTCGCACCGCAAAAATTTCGCCGCATCAGCGGGCACACGGCGCGTTGCGGCGCCGCAGCGCTGTTTCGCCGCAGAGTTAGAGTTGTCCAGCTATCGATAGTTTCGCTATCGATAGTTGATTTTGAGAACTAGTAACAATATGGACAGTGTTATTGATACTATCGATGTTATCGATACTATCAATATCACAAATAAACTAATACTATTGATTTGAAGCAATAATATATTACATATTATTACATTATAATACTATTAATAGTAAAGATTTTTTTTATAGCATAAGGGAGCAAACGTGAAATCAGAGCAATTTTTATGACAACCGACACCCATATACATGCGCATAGACGATATACAGATGCCTCCCTCCCTCCTCCTCCCTCCATAGGCCACCGGCTACTTACACATCGTACGAAATGCAACAGACAGCTGTTACTTTACGTCGATTTCATGTAAGCGAGAGGTACCTCCCTGGTCGTGCTGGCCCAATTCGGCTACATGCATGCATGCAGTGTGGCTTTATTTCTTACTTTTATGTAATAATAATAACAATAATAATATCTATGGACTTCTTACACCACTTTAGCCTAACCCCGCGCTAAATACCGTAAGCACTTGGTGTTACGGGTACTAGACAAAAAATACATTTATTGTTTTATAAATCTAAGAAATTTTATATATTTAAGATTTTTATTATATAAATACATATAATACCAGTGTCCTGTACCACTGCGCTGGCCTGGTCGATACTATTTATATGACATCAGCTGCTATAGATATCGATAATTTAGCGATAGTCGTCTATCGATAGGAAACTCTAGCGTAGGTTAGTCTGGATTGGATTTATCCCATAAAATTTACCTTTCTTGCACTAATGCAATAAGGTAGTCCATATAAATAATATTTTCTTTACTGGCACTCATTTTTTTTAAACCGGTATCAAAATAAACAGAAATCTAATAAAAAAATAGAAAGAAAAAAACATCGATGATCAAGCGTGTGTACCTCCCTTGTGGCGCAAGTGACGTCAAAATAGAGTCGTCAAATATATCGACGCAAGAAAGCATAAACGCTGTAACCCTGAATGTATCAACTTTACACCAGAGCTAAAAAACTTTTGAAATTTTAGAAAAAAACTCATAACTTTTGAACTTTAATAAGGAATTATCCATTTGCAAGTAAAGTTCCCTGGACATTATTTAATAACGGTTACAGCAAATAGAATTTTTTTCGTGATCTTGTAAACGCTGTAACCATGTTAAAAAATGCGGAAGATTTATTTTGTCATATTTTTTGGGAAGGCATAAACGTATTACTTGACATATTCTCCACTTTAAAATGCTGTAAACAAAGGCAAGTTTTAATTTTAACACCAGAAAGTGCTGTAACTGATGTGTCATTCAATACTGAAATATTGAAAATATGTGGTAACTATTTTGTAAGTTGAATTATAAGACTTAAAAAAAAGTTGAAACAAATATTGTATTACGAAATGTTTTTCATTATAAAATTATAAAACTTAATAACTTTAATATTAGATAAAATTTAATAACAAAACTAAATTATTTTGGTTTCTTTGAGACATCATCTTCCTCGTCCGTTTGATCTAAACGATCTTCAACTTTCTTATTTGAACGTAAATCAAATATTCGTTGGCGTAGAGAGATGGTATAACTTTTTGTTTACTATTTTTTTTAAATCCATGTATTTGGCCTCAGATATAGGAAGTCCAATTGGATATAATTGTTGCTTTAAGCCTAATATGTTCCCTACGTTCCCCAAAGGTTCGGCCGTTTCCTGATTCATCAAATATTTGATCGCCATCAAATTTGGTTTTCGCCTATTGAATGTCGCAACACATAATTTTGATATATATATTTTCTGACTTTTTTTCATGTATTGTTTATGGCATCATCAAATCCCATAAAATCACGACCCTTCAGAACTGTTACATTGTATTGTACAGGTTTCTGTCTTGCAAATTGACGGATGATATTTTCAAACGATGTAAAGAGCGTTGTATTTTAAATTTTGTTGATTCATAAAACGCTGTTACTGATATAAAGATTTAAATTATAAACCAAGAAAGGATTTAAATGATTAATTTTCTTTTATAACATACCTCGTAAGTGTTGTAACCTATAGTGTATATATAATTTACGTACCGCATAAACGTAGTAACTATGGTCACACTTTAGATTACGATCGATCAATAGGTGTAAGTGCCTTCACACCAAAAAACACTAGTTTTAAGGTGGGTTACAACATTTTAAAGTTTGAGATGTCTAAAAAATCACCAAAATTTTGCGCTGTGCAAAATTTTTTTTTCGTCCTTGAGCAACGAGAGTCGGTGCGTTCGACGCGGAAAAAAAATCTGATTCCAACGGTGTAAAAAACGAATTTTCGAATTTCTGAGGGTTACAGCGTTTATGCTTTCTTGCGCCTCGTCTCGGCGGTTGACAGCGCGGTGCGGCGCCGCAACGCATCGTGTGCCCGGTCACTGACATTTGTATGAGACACGCCGCGGCAGTGCCGCGGCGGCGCCGCCGCGGCGCCGCAACGCGCCGTGTGCCCGGGCACTTACTCTGTGCTATTAGGCAACACAATATTGACGACCAGGCTGGCGCAGTGGTACAGGGCTCGGTTAAGTGGAGCATGTTGCGCCAGGGGTCGCGGGTTCCAATCCCGCCTAGATCATGGATGTTTATATATTATGTATTATATGTATTTCTATTATAAAAAATTTAAATATATAAAATTTCTTGAATTTATAAAACATATTAAATATATTCCGTTGTCTAGTACCCGTAACACAAGTCCTTACGTCACTTAGCACGGCGCTAGGCTAACGTGGTGTGTAAAGTCCACAGATATTTATTTATTATTTATTATTATTATTAATTAAAACACAGTATGCAACGGTCATGCAGAAGTTTTATTTATTTATTTTCCCAAGTTATAGGTAACTATCAATACACAATATGCCTAACGCGATAGCAAAGTACATAATACTTTATAACCAAATAAAAAAATATTGTTACTATACAAGTCTTACATACCATAAATAATACAATAACATAATAAGTATGTGTATAAATGTTTGTATACTATTTTTCTCAGTTATTCCCTGTTGGTTATATTTTAAAGGCCATACACATATTCGTAGATATCCTTGTGAATTCACTCACGGTACTGGTAAATAAGTACAGGTTTTCCGCTAATAAATACTCATTCGCCTCCCTGAGAAGTTTGGTTCTGGCGTTTGGCACCCAAAAGTGTGGAGGCCGCCGCTGTCGCCATACATATTGACTGATGGTGAGTTATTTATCAATTATCAAGCAAGTGAAATACAGTTCAGACTTATGTCCTGAATACTTGTTTTTTTTATGGTAGGTATAGAGGACAAACGAGCAGTCGGGTCATTTTCATGACTACCACACACCTATAGGCACCCGCATAGAGCCTATACAGATGCGCTGCCCGCCTTTCTCTTCCCATCTTCATGGGCTACTTTACTTACACACCGCACGAAACGCGACAGAACAGCTGTCACTTTCCTGGTGCGGAGAGAGGCGTAGCTACCATAGTAACATACCATTATACCTACCCGGTCGTGCCGGCCCAATTCGGCAGCATGTACCTAAGCATGCAGTGTGGCACTACCTCTAACTAAATATCACAAAAAACAACAAAAATGATTGTCATCATAGAGATATAGAATCTAGAAGAAGAATCTATGATTGTCATAATGAATGCTATAATTTGATATACATTTGCCACACATAAAAATACTTTTAAATTACCTACTTCAATTACTACTACACTATTATGAATCCTATAAACATAGAACAATAGATACTATCTTTGATTTTATACACGCTAGATGGGAGCATTTCAAATAAACATCGCAAAGAAAATGTCTCATATTTCGCAAAATGTGTGCGTATTTATGTTCAGATTGTTTTAAAACCGTCAATGTGTGCGTGTAAAGGGATACCAACAGCATAAAAAAATACCCTATTGTTTTTATTATCAGTGAGATTTCCGAAGGTAGTTTTAGTTTTACAGGTCTACTTTGCGAATAAGACTGATGATTCATGTTTTTTGTATAATAAACACGGAGTATTAGTTTTTTTAGATAAATCAAAATAACGCATCTTGAAGTTGAGCATTAGCGTCTAAAAAAGGAAGTTATACAGAGCAAGAACAGTCAAAAAGAATCATAATAAAAAAAAATTTACCTTTTCTGAAATCTTAAGTATTCATCTTTTTCTTGAGTTGATAATAAATAGATTGAAAGCAAAAAAAAATGATACTACTCTTCAGTATGTACAAAAAAAAACTTATATATTTAACAACGTGTCGCTAAAGCCAAGATCATATAGAAATCTTTTTTGTTGCATGCATGTCCGAATGCAAAACAATTCAAGGGATTTTACAATAATTATATCTTTGGCACATGGAACTTAAAACTAGTGACAATTTGATTTAATTTTATTTGCTGACCCACCGGAAGCAGCAGCATAATGTAGAAATAAATAGAAATATATTGGCGAGTAAAAAGATACATTTGATATACTTTCTTTATAGCCACCGCTGAAAGACATCCGCAAAACCCGAAGCTTTGCAGGAGCGTTACCGGCCTTAGAGAAAGCCTTAGGCCTTAAAGAGTAAGCTATTATGTTCTTGACTAGCTTCCGCTCGCAGCTTCGCTTGCAAGGATTTCGGACTTAAAAGATGGTGGTTCTCAATTCTTCTGAATGAAAGATTCACAGCTCCTCCCCCGTAGGTTATAACGTGATAATATATAGCCTATGTTCATGCAAAATTTGAAGTAAATCCATGCACTATTTTAGTTTAGCCCGGACATACATACAGACAAACAGGCAAAAATTCTAAAAACTATATTCTTGGCTTCGATATTGATTGTAAACCATGCCCCAAGTATTAAAAAAAAAATAATAATGTACAGTTTTGGCTTTCCTACGATTCCTACTTTATCCCAAGTGATAAAAAATATCCTGTAATCTAAGTCAGCTAATACCCTATCTGTATCTGTATAGCAAATTTTATCAAAATCCATTCAGTGAAAATATTCAATGCACAGTAATATTGACTTTGCTACTATTCCTGCTTTCTCTCAGGGGATAAAAGTATCATAAAAATTTAAGTCAGTCTATAACCCTATATGTATAACAAATTTTATCAAAATCCGTTCAGTAGTTTCGGTGTGATTGACGGACAAAAATCCAAATAAACAAACTTTCACATTTATAATATTAGTATGATAAACTCTAGGTCGTATCGGTTCGGAAATACCGACTATGGCAGCAGATTCCACAATGATGTTGTGCGTGGTAAGAACTTGCGCAAAGGTGCGAGCAGCATTCCACATGCGTTCGGACTTGTGCGTTGCACATAGGGGTATTTCGCATTCCTAGCCGGGTGACATTGGTAAAATCAAATTGTACCAAAAACGCAATAATAAATACTTGTCAGCAAGCCAGGTAGCCACTGAACAAGATGACCCTTTTAGATCCCTTTTCCATGCGCTCCAGCCAGCCACAAACTAGTCGGAACTAGAGCATTGTCGTATGCGCTCACGTCAGTTACTTACTTTACTTTAAAAACGTACCGGTTTGAGATCTATGTGCTCTTCTGCTGTGACTTATTTAATAAAAACTGCTGTGAATTCTCAAAATACAGGTAAGGATTGTTTTAATTATTACAATTCACTAATGGTTATAGGTATTTTTGAGGTTCAAAATTAATTCATAATTTCTCTCAGTTTTTTAAGCAGTTCTTTTCGGAATAGTTTATTTCAAAGTGATTTTAGTTATACTTCCGAGTGCTTCCGGGTAACGATTTCTATTGTAACGTATGACAAAAACTGTTATTTAATAAGTATTTAACGAAATCAGTGCTACTTTTTGCTACATTTTGCAAAACTTGTGAAACTTAAGCTAAAAGTATGAACTGCTATTTTCGAACAAATTCGGAAATTATTTATTTTTTATTTTTTTAGATTTACCAGGAGGCTCTAACTACAAAGTTGTACCTAGAGAATACTTTTTCAATAAAATGCAACAACAACAGTTACAAACTTTTGACGAAAAAGTCGATAATTTAGAAAATCACGTTTTATCTTCTGAAAATTTTAATAAAGAACAATTAAAGCATATGAAATAAAATTTCACATTTCAAAAGTGATGTAAAGAAAAAGTGGTTGAAGGCAAATATAATACATCAGTAGTTTATAACTGCTAATGCTACAATGCTTCACGGAACGTTCGAGATACTTATTGTTTCGCTACTACAAAGCCGTGCCGGCCGCGGCCCTTCAAAATCTTTTGACGAACTCTCTGACAGGAACAAACGTAAGAAAAACGTGAGCTACGGACAACTGATAATTAACAAGTGCTAGTACACGCAGCCAAAACAAGTGTAGAGGCGTCTGGCCATAGAAACGCGAAATCGGCAGATTGCAATGTAGATATAATAAATGGCAATTATCATCCACTGCTCACGAGTCTGAGCCCAAAGCCAAAGAGCAGGAAGTTTTCTTTTTCAAAAGAAGCTATATCTATGTTGTTGCCACCTTCCCCAGGATCTGAAGATGACCCAGACTCAAAAGTCTGAAACAGAACAGATTGGAGAAAGTGACGACGAACCCTGGCATTCTTCCTCATCGAATTTTTATGTAATATTTAATATTTTTTATACGATAAATCTTTTGAAAATATTTAATTTCTTGCTCTAGAGTAGGTAATAAGTTTTTGAAATGTTTAATAGATATTATACTTACACTTTTTTCTTTGTTAATACTAACATTTATAAGTTATAACATAAATTACATTAGTTGATGTTTCTTAAATATTCTTAGGTTTTCTTTGTACAACACTCAATATGCATGCTGAGTTTACCTATAAGTGATTGTTACACAATAATTAATATTTTGTTACGTAGATGCTAAGTTACCTTTTTAAAGTGTATACAATCGTTGGTGAACCAAATAAATAAATAAATGAAAAAAAAATCATTAATATATTTTATTTTATTATCAATCAGCCCATGACGATTACTCTTGAATACTTTTACCTACTAGTTATTATATCTAGTAGTTTTACCTAATTTAACAGCATAGAACTCGCAAAAATAATTTCGCCCGGCTAGGAATGCGAAATACCTCTATGTGCGTTGTATTGTTGTAGCACATGCGCTGGCATGAAGTACTGTTTCGCCCTGCTGAGAACACACAGCTTTATGGAGGCCAATTAAGCCTCCGCTTCCAAGTGACCGCATGACTGAATGTTTTTCGATATGTCGACACCAAGTATTGCAATGCTCACTGGGGCCAATCAATGAGTATTCTCAAAATGAGGAGATACGACGAATGGGTCTTTTTAGCGACAAATGCGCAATTTTATTATTGCAAAAATTAAAAACAAAATAAATTAAATAAATATAATATTTTATTCTTCAGACTAAACTTCCCTTCAGTTTTGGAAAATTACCCTGTTTTTCAAGCGACAACACCGTCCTATTCCTCTAATAAAATAAATAAAGATATGAATGTTCGTATTTTCTCAATAATAAATGATCTTCCTTTTGATATTAGATTTTCCTGAAGGGTTATGACAAAGTTAGATAAAAGAAACCGGTATATTTCTTATTTTATTTGCTGGTACATTACCGTGTAACGTTCCAGGTGATACTGACGTAAGCTCCAACTTATCTACCATAAATGGTAGATATTTTTTGCGGCGCTTTCGTGCTATTATCACGTGTATATAATCAAAGAGATACTATATTTATTTAATTTAAATAATGCTAGTGTACCTATTATTACAGACATATTATGTGCCTATTTATTATGGTCTAGTGGTAAGCGTGTTCAACCAAAGACGTGAGGGGATTTTTTAATTTCTAATACCAGAAGTCAGGAAGATGGCGGTGTTACACCCCCGAGCCTCGGAGAGCACGTCAATCGTAACTGGTTAGGTATTTACATATGGATTGAGTAAAGTCTTAACTTCGACCACAAATTACAGAGGCTCGAGCTACCTTAGGGCACTCGCCTCTCATACAAATGAAGCTGCCCTCAGTCTGCTAGCGTAGAATCGATCTAAAAAAAAAAGAAAAAAAAGTCTTAACTAAGCCTACTAATGTTATCTATACATGTAATAAAACAGTACAAGACGTGATTCTGTCTGTCTTGTGCGGCGCACACGCAAACATTACTGGACAGATTCTGATGAAACTTTTTTGTAATATAAGTCCTGGGTAACATTTAGGATAAAATTTATCAATATGTATAATAGCTGGAATGAGCGATTTTCCCGCAGTAAAAAGTATTCTAGATGTAGACCAGGCTTAGTATCTATGCACCACAAAAAGCTTCATTCGAATCCATCCAGTAGTTTCGGAGATTAGCCTGGACAAACAGACGAACGGACAAACAGATGAACAAAAAAATAAAAACATTGAAAAGTGTTCTAATACTATTTTAACATCGCCCCCAATTATTTTTTAATAAAATATATTTTCAATGTACAGAAACATGAATTTTACTGCTTATTTTTTGTTTATATTAGTTATTATATTATGTATAGATGAAAAATTAAAAAAAATACTCTATTGTACGGCGAAATAACGGAATGACAATTCGGCCGCATAACATTACACGTTACCATGACAACATATTTTCCGAGAAAGACTAGGCAACGGATGTCGGGTCAACTAGTCTATACTAATATGATAAAGATGATTATTATTTATGTTAGTATGGAATAAGCTTCAAAACTAATTGACCGATTTTAACCATTCTTTCACTAATAAAAGGCTACATATTGCTTGCAAGCTGTAAAATAGGCTATACAGGGTTATTTTTGGTCAGCGGCCAAATTTTCAGGTTTGGTTCAGAATCATTATATTCGATTTATGAAATAAAAAATATTAGAAAAATAATTAGATACAATTACTTTGTCCCATGTTGTAAAACATATTTCTTGATCACCACGTGCATCACACTCGCGACTCACGTTAGGCCGACGTCACTGACCTTGACGTCGATACATTTCGTGTAAGAACAATGATCCATGTATTTTTAAGGACCATTTCAAATCGATTTTTATTTAAGAAAATATTACAATTAGTCGCTAAAATTTAAAACACACCCTTGAAATGACGTCTCCTTCCTTATTTTAAAATCTGGCCGGTGACCAAAAAATAACCCTGTATAGCGCGGTCACGGCCAAGAGCCACTTGCATCTCGCATCCATATTTTATTACAATCGAACTATTTTTATTTTTGACGCCCAACGAAGTGGGCACGGGTCGGCTAGTACTATTATAACAGTAGTAGGATTCAGTAAGATACAACCAGGGAGGTACCTCTCGCTTACACGAGACCGGCGTAAAGTGACAGCTGTGCTGTACAAGTAGCCGGTGGCCCATGGAGGTGGGAGGAGGAGGAGTATAGTCTCTATGCAGATTTTTCTTTTTTTTTTTTTTTTTTTTTTTTAGGTTGAACTATGCTTGGGCTGAAAGCCAGTGCAGCTTCATCGATATGAGTGGCGAGCACCCTGGGGTTAGCTCAAGCCACTGTATTTGTGGTTGATGGGGGCAGACCCCTCCTTCTTTCCCAGCTAATCAATAATAAAATGTTATTTGTCGACAATAACACAATAACATAAACAGACTTAGGGCTTAACTCAACCGCAAAGATATAAATAGACCATCAAAACAAGTAATGACAATGGCAGGTTGACAATGCACGCTCGCGGACACGACAATCATCAAATCGGCCAAGTGCGAGTCGGATTCACAGATTGAGGATCCCGTAGTATGGGGCGTTACAAGTTACAACCTAGGCATTAATAAATGTTTGTAGACGATCGCAGTTCATATGTGTATATAGTATTAAATAAGAAAGTTTGTGTGTTTGTTTGTTTGTTACTCCTTCACGAAAAATTTGGAGAACTGATTTTCATGAAATTTGCCATGGGATGATTTTCTTTTATCCACGTGATCGAAATTTACGCGGGTGAAACTGCGAGGCGCATATAGTAATTACATATATAATAATTTATACATATAATAAAACTGTAGAAGACGTCATTCTGTCTGCATCTTGTGCGGCTTTCATGCAATAGCTACTGGACGGATTTTGATGAAACTTTTTTGTTATATAGGCATTAGACCTCGGTAACATTTAGGCTATAATTTATCGAAACTTATATAAAGCTGCAGTCAGTATCTCGACTTTTAATACACTATTGTGGGGTAAAGTGTCTGGTTGACAATGCGGCCACATAACATTACACGTTACCATGACAACACATTTTGACAAGACAACGGCTGTCTGGTCAACTAGTTACATGTAGTTTTGTAATTGTTTTTCCCAATATATATTTTTTTTATACTTAATATAAGGGAGCAAATGAGCAGCGTGATCCATTCTCATGGCTACCGACGCCCATAGACATCCGCATAGACGTTATAAAGATGCGTTGCCCTTCCTTCCGCCCTTCATGGGCCAGCGGCTACTTACACACGAAACGCGACAGCACAGCTGTCACTTTACGCCGGTATCGTGTAAGCGTATGATAAATATAATTATTATAATTCTTGTCTCTGGTAAAGATTGGTGATGATAGTGTTTGTTAATTTTGTGTTTGTTAGTATTGGGACCACGGAAACTTTTAAGAAACTTTCAAAATTCCGTTGGCCCAATAACCTCATTTTTATGACGCGCGGAAAGCAGTTACGTCTAGGCTCACCCTGTTTCAGTCATATTTACTCTGATTTTTGCTAACAAGGGGGGGGGG
>LUGF01026100.1:243770-263249 GCA_001625245.1 Calycopis cecrops
CCCCCTCCCCCCAAAACCTTACATAACACTCAACACGGACAAATTCAACTTAAAAATATGTTTTAATTAAATTGACCAAAAAAGGTCTCATTTGTGTGTTATTTTTTATAAAAAAAAAAGTTACGTAACACGTTGTTCGAGGCCCCCCTCCCGCCCCTGTAACGCATCGTAACTTAAACGTAATCCTCAAAGTCAAGTGATAGTTGGAAATAAGTCTTCGTCATTATTATTATTATATCAAGCCCATTATGTGTCCCATTGTTGGGCAAAGGCCTCCCCCCATTTTTTCATTTTTCTCTGTCCAGAGCTTCATCACACCAATTAAAAAGGTATACGTTTCAGAAACTTTACAGCAACCATGCTCGCGGGTGAACTAAAATGACATAATATGTCCTTTTACCCAAAAAAGGCTACGTTCTATTCTAGACGCACAGTCTTGGAAGCGTTTTTTTTATTGTGGGGCGGAAGGACAGTAGGAGCCTCTTGCTGACTACCCACACCCACAAACATCCGCTTAGCGGATATGCAGAAGTACTTCCTCCTTAGTGGGCCACCAGAAACTCACACACCATCCGAAACGAGATCACTACTTTTACTTCTTTACCCCGGTAGCATGTAGCATGCACAATTGTGCCCCCACAGCACACTACCTCTTACTAAGCACATGGTTATATAATGTCCGTCAACTCTTTCTTCAGCCATTGAACTACTGCCAAATGGCGGCTACGTGCCTGCACGACGGGCGCGGCGTCTGCGCGGAGAGCCTCGACGGCTGCCGCCGCCGCTCGTTCCTGGACCAGTGCGACATGTTCGAGTTCAACTGCGACTCGGGAACGGGTCAGTAGTACACATACAAATACACACACACACACACACGCGCGCGCGTGCCTCTATGATCCTCAAGGCTATGCCAGACAGGGATACCCATACCGGACAGACTTGGGGTGAGAGGCCAGACTAAGACCAGCTCAGCTGTGAGGTCCTCCACCCATCCCTCTGAAACAGCAGATAGCGGTGTAGATTAAGACGATCAGCATGACGTGCTCCGTTGGAGTATTGGGACCAGGGGCCAGGATGGGAATCTGACGTATTGGAGTAGTTACTGTTCAATAGCAGCCGGACAGTCCTCAAGGAGAAATCTGGAGAAGAGAAGTCTGGCTTTTACACCAAGGCCAGAATGTCGCTAGAGGGACTCTGTTGCGTGTAGATCTGAGGCCCTCTAATTATAGCAGCTAAAAGCGCCCACAGGGGTTAAGTCGGTAGGGGCAACTCAATTGCCGAGCTCGAGCCCGAGCCGGGCTCCTGGGTAGCCTACGTCAAGGTATTCCCCTGCGTTACCAAAAAAAGTAAAAAGCGGTAATTCCGCACTACATGCTTGCATGCAGCCGAATTGGGCCGGCACGACCGGGGAGGTACCTCTAGCTTACACGAGACCGGCGTAAAGTGACAGCTGTGGTGTCGCGTAGCGTGCGGTGTGCTAGTAGTCGGTGGCCCATGGTGGGAGGAGAAAGGAGAGCGCATCTATATAACCTCTATGCGCATGTCTTTGGGCGTCGATCATGAAAGTGGCTCCGACTGCTCGTTTGTCCCCTTATGTCTAATTTCATAGAACGAATGCTGTTATAAAAGTTATAGTTCGGATTATAAAAAATCCCTATAAATTTAAAAAACTTATTATGTTATTCTGATATGAAAGCTATTTTACTGTAAAGTTTCATGAAAATCCGTTCAGTAGTTTTTGTGTGAGAAAGAGTAATAAACATCCTTACAAACTTTCGCATTTATAATATTAGTAGGATCTATATCAAATGCGGTGTGTTGCTGTAAATAAGTTTGCTGTTGTGTTGCTGTCAATATTTAAATACCACTGTTTCTTACAGATTTTTCGTTGAGAAAAGGTGATGCCCAGTGCAACGGCAAGACAGATTTCCTGTGCTGATTATATATAGCGATATTAAACGGTATTATTGTACAGGTGTTTTAGTCAACCGATGACCCCAGGAGCGCCTAATATTACCATGTAGGGGCGCAGAGGACTCAAAAGACCCAAAAAACACTATCATGTCTCTCTTATGGGTCTACATTCATTCTGTTACAGATTATATTTTGACGACCTTGTGCAGTGGTACAGGGCTTGGATAAGCGGAGCATGTTGCGCCAGGGGTCGCGGGTTCGAATCCCGCATAGGTTATGGATTGTCTATATATTATATTTATTTATTCCTGTAATAAAAATCTTAAATATATAAAATTTATTAAATGTATAACATATAGACTAACGTGGTGTGATATGTCCCTAGATATTTATTTATTTATCATTGTTACATACACATGCCAAGTAGAAATGGAACAAGTCTGACAGATCAGGGTTGACAGCTAATGCCTAAGTTAGTGCATCTTTGCTGGTAATCCGCAGCTCTCTACCTACGGTGATATATGCTTGTAGCTGTCTCTGGTTATAAGTATATCATCTCTGGCTATCACTAAGTCATGGTCGTGATGTCACACATCCCTCTCTCTCTTGTCATCTGTACCTAACCATAGACATCATCTATGGTATGAATATTCAGTGTACGGTCTATGAATAAACATAGACAACCAATATACTAAACAATCATTATTTATTTATTTCTGCAATACATAAAACGTTTCTGTATTAACGTGTTTTAAACTGTTTCGACAGTTTTCTATTCATGTGTTTTTTTTTAATGATATAGGAGGGCAAACGAGCAGCCGGAGCCATTTTCATGACTACCGACGCCCACAAACATCCGCATAGAGGCTATACAGATGGGCTGCCCTCCTTTATCCTCCCACCTCCATGGGCCCATGTGTGTATGTAGTGATGTATTTTCTGTGTACGTGCACAGTAATGTAGCGTATATTTATACCAATCTGAACATTCTTGGCTGTATCTGTATATCCGCATAGAGGCCATACTGATGCACGACCCTCCTTTCTCCTCCCACCTTCATGGGCCGCACGAAATGCGGCTTCTGTCTCTTTGCGCCGGTCTTGCTTACGCAAGCTAGTGCGCATCGCTAGTGGTACCTCTTCGGTCGTGCGGGCCCAATTCGGCTGCATGTATGCTTGCATGGCTAGGGTTGCCAGGCTCATAAATCAAAAAGCCTGAAACAGGCATGCATGCAGTGTGGCACTACCTCTTACTTCATTCTTCAAAGTATTACATTTTGTTTCTGTTCTAATATAAAACAGAAATGAAAAAGAGTGTTCAAAACACTACTTCGACACCGGTAAATTCCCCGGGCCCAGATATAGTTATGATTGGCAGCTGCTTGGGGCCCTATTTGATTTTTATAATATATGGGAGGCAAACGAGCAGCAGTAAATCCCCCCTTTCCTACTGCCCACTGCATAAATTGCAAGACGCGGTGCCGCCCTTACCACCGAATAGCCACCGAAAACTCACTACACTAAACGCGACCGTATAGCTAACACTTCCACTTTAATCTGATTAAATGATGAGTATTATAAGAAAATAAGATAAAAATATCTTTATCATATAAAATAATGTCGTCCTAGCCGATTTCGGTTACGGCGCGGCGGCTGTCCATATAAGACGAGCCATCTGTGCAGGACACATTATAGTGCACAAGTGCGCGCGCAGACTCAAGTGCACACTATATTTACTCATCCTCCTATTCTGATGCGACGGCAGTCCGACACGACCGGAGAGAAATCAGGCTCTGGACCGACGGCTTAAAGTAAGTACTCGTCGAGGCACGGGGGTGTAACACCGCACTTCCTGATTCCTGACTGTTATTAGAAGTAGAAAAATCCCAATAACAGTTTTTGTTCCGACCCGGGATTCGAACCCCGGACCTCATGTCTGTGGTTGTTGGACACGCTTACCACTAGACCACGAGGCAGACAGCGGAGAATTTTGTCACAACTATGTGATTGTAAGAGGTAGTGCCAGGCTGCAGCGCAGTGGGGCTGTCTAGGCACTACCGAGGAGGTACTGTAACACCTGCCGGGAGTACTTGGGATCTTTTGCTCCCATGGCAGTGTTATCTGAAAACCCTAATTACTAACTGTTTCTAACTATACTGTGCCATCTGGCTGAAAGGAGGAGAAATATGAACACTTATAATAACTAGCAATTAAATCTTTATTGCGCAGTATCTTACATATTTACATTCTCATTTGTAAAACCTAAGCCTTATTTACGAGTTCGACTTTCATTCTTCATATATGAATGTAATCTGAAAAATCTATGATTTTGTCAAACAAGAAAGTTCCTTTCTTGTTTGAATTTAAACATATTTTTCTTAATAGAAAAATATGTCAAACATAGAGGTTTCATTTGGAATATGGAGTTTCCATATTACAGTACCTCTCGCGGAGGTACCTCTCGCTCTGATGTCGCTGCCAAATGACAACTTCACGGTCGCCTCTCGTGTAAGAAGATGGTCCATGTGAGGGGAGGAGGATAAGAGGGCAACACATCTGTGTAGACAGTGTGCGGATGTCTATGGGCGTCGATTATACATGGGGCACACTAAAAGTCTTGCACTTCTAGCTAATCAGAACTATTTGAATTTCGAATGTTATATATTTTTAAACGTTGCAACCTTCTTAGTAATAAAAAAAAACAATTGGCGGGAAATCATTTGTCAATTGTTTTTTTATCACACATCAAAGTATTGTATATAAGTAATCTACGTACGCAACAAAAATGGAATTTGTCGAAAAGATTTTAGAGCGATGATTTTTTATGATTTTAAAAGTTGTCTCTCACCGCAAGACTGTGCCGCTCGTCTTTAAAATGCTTTTGGGAGAGAAGCACCTTGTTTGAGCACCGTGAGATGGTTTGCTGAATTTCAGTTAGGTCGAGTTTCTTTACACTACGAATTTCGTGAAGGGCGGCCTTCAACTGCCGTCAACGAAAATAATGTGGTTACTATTAAGCGGCTAACTGAAGAAAACCTGCGGATTACCTATGAGATAATTCGAGGACTATAATTGGGGATTGGTATGAGCCAAATTCAGAAAATTTTACACAAAGAATTGAAAGTTAGGAAACTTTGTTGTCGTTGGATCCCTCATGAACTGACAACGGAGCAGAAGCGGGTTCGCATGGAATGGCGCTCACAGACACTACTGAAGTACGGCCACGGACATTATAATGCAGTTTATGACATTGTCACAGGAGACGAAACGTGGATTTATTATTTTGAATCTGAAAAAAAACAGCAATCGTGTGAATGGGTGTTTGAAAATGAGAACAGGCCAACGAAAGTAAGGCAGGCGAGAAACGTTGATAAAAAAATGATCGCGTTTTTTTTCTCAGCTACGGGTCCCATTTGTACAATTCCACTTGAAGATCAAAAGAGTGTTAATGTCGAGTAGTATTCTACCATTTGTTTACCCAGGGTGTTAGAAAAAGTTTGCGAAAGACGACCCAAAAGCCGCGTTCTCCTACATCATGACAACGCTTCTTCACACACGGCCAACAAAATAAAGTCATTTTTAGCCTCCGAAAAAGTACAACTCGTCATCCATCCTGCGCATAGCACCGACCTAGCACCCTGTGATTTCTGTATTTTTCCCAAAATCAAAGATTTGATGAGAGGTTTCACTTTTATCAACTCCGAAGAGGCAGTGATAGCGTTTAATCAACACGGTCCTCCGGTTTTAAAAAAGGGTTCGATCGCATGAAAAAATGTATAAAATGTAAAGGAGAGTATTTTGAAAAGCAATAAACATAAAATTTTGGTTATAACATATTGTTTTAGGGTTCCTTATAACGCTTTGTTGTCCGTCTGTCTGTACGTCTGTCAAGACCTTTTTCTCTAAAACGCGTGAAGGGATTAAGCTAAAATTTTTGTCAAATACGGAGGTCAGTTACGTCTTGATGCCTTGAAAAAATTCTTCTAAGTTAACGCAATAAAAAGTTATAGCCAATTATGCACAAATTTTGTATGAAAACGTACTTTGTCAAAAACCAAAAAAATTATCGGGTACTTCCCGTTGACCTGGAGTTGTGAAATTTGGCAAGAAGTAAGAATTATAGCACATAATTATATAGGAATAAATCTGAAAACTAGTAAATTATATGTAGATCATTGCAAAAATCATTATCAACTTATAACTGTAATTCGTTGCCTGCTAAATGTTTGTGAGCAACCGCTCATATACGTTTGTCAACTTAAACGGCAGGTGTAAAGTCACAATAATTGAAAACCATGCATTACTTTTGGATTACGGAACCCTCGGTGTGCGAGTCGGACAAGCACTTGGCCGGTTTTTTTTATGTTACGCAATACTTATAGTGTGACCTACGTAGTCGTGAAAATGGCTCCGAATGCTCGTTTCCCCTCCTATACCGTAAAAAAATTGTATCATGTTGGTCTTTAAGAAATTGTGAACTTCAATGAGATGGTTTCGGGCACCTACATGATTTGTACCACAATCAGAGCGCATAAGAGCTGGAGTACCGCGGCTTAAATCAAAATGCTGTAACGCTGCTAAAAATGATCATGAGCTAAGTGAAGCCTTTTTAAAACTTTTTTGAGCTAGGGAGATTTCATTTAATTATCACTTAGCGATCAAAGATTGTGAAAATTATGGTTTTAGTCAAACTTTCACGTTTCCGTAATTTTATTTTTTAAGAAACCGGCCCAGTGCGAACCGAACTCGCACATCATGGATTCCGAACCAACAACCCTCCTTTCTCCTCCCACCTCCTCTGGCCATCGGCTACTTACACACCGCACGAAACGCTACAGCACCGCTGTAACTTTACGCTGGTCTCGGGTAAGCTAGAGTTACCTCCCCGGTCGTGGGGCGTCCTCACAAACTCGCGAATCAGCACATTACTTGATTGTTGAATCCGCCCAAGGGACCCTGCTTTGAGGGTCTGCTCTTTGAAAAATAAAACAAAAATTTGTCAAGCCATTTATTATTAGGAGTATTTACTGATAATTGGTAGGAGGTTTAGAGAATCCAGTTGCAGCAGCCCAACCTGCCCCAAGCCCCTGCCTTTTTTTCTTTAAGGCAGTCTAACATACATCAACAGAAAACGCATACGATGGTGTCCTTGCTTTTATTTTGGAGGTTCTCGACTATTTTATCAACAATTGCTATTTACATTACAAACATACGGATGTCCATGTACCCTAGTCATTCAGAGGCTCCGATTGCTCGTTTGTCCCCTTATGCTAAAAAAATGTCAAATCCGCCCCCACCCCTTCTATTAACTGATTTAAAATCAAACTACAGGTGTATATTCCATTTTTTTTTATTAACGTAGGGGAATACCGACATTTACGTATGATATCTAGGAAGCCTTAAGCCTTTTTCGGACTCGACAATGACTAAACCCCTGCGAGTGCTTTCAGCCGCTATAATTGGAAGTAGAATTGTGTAGTTCACGAACTAAGAACTATTAGTAATTCGTTTCGGACACTGAACTAGACCGACCTACTCCGTGCGGCGTTTCATTTTCGGTCCTTAGTTCGTTTAGTTGAAGCGACGCGTCATGCGAGTCGCGATTCGAGTCCCGACGCAAGGACACACTAAACTAGACCGACCTACTCCGTGCGGCGTTTCATTTTCGATCCTTAGTTCGTTCAGTTGAAGCGGCGCGTCATGCGAGCCGCGATCCGAGTCCCGACGCAAGGACACACTAAACTAGAACGACCTACCCCGTGGGGCGTTTCATTTTCGATCCTTAGTTCGTTCAGTTGAAGCGGCGCGTCATGCGAGCCGCGATCCGAGTCGAGTCCCGACGCAAGGACACACTAAACTAGAACGACCTACCCCGTGGGGCGTTTCATTTTCGATCCTTAGTTCGTTCAGTTGAAGCGGCGCGTCATGCGAGCCGCGATCCGAGTCCCGACGCAAATACACACTAAACTAGACCGACCTACTCCGTGCGGCGGTTCGTTTTCGATCCTTGGTTCGTTCAGTTGAAGCGACGCGTCGTGCGAGTCGCGATCCGAGTCCCGACGTAAGGACACACTAAACTAGAACGACCTACCCCGTGGGGCGTTTCATTTTCGATCCTTAGTTCGTTCAGTTGAAGCGACCCGTCTCATGCGATGCAAGTCGTGAACCGAGTCCCGATGCAAGGACACACTGAACTAGAGTCTAGACAACTACTCCGCGAGGCGCAAGCATACAACGACGCAGCCCTCTCGCTATCTTTGTTTCTTCCGATGTATGACGCTAGAGCGAACCAAACGTATATCTTACTATCACTTTGATCTTCGAATGAAATAAACAAACATTTTGAACTTTACTGCTATAACTATAAACATTTTCTTTAATTGTAATTACTCCGAGCTTCGAATTAAATAAACAAAAATTTTGAACTTTATTACTACAAACAATACTGCTCTACTAGTCGTAGAGATTTTTATTTATTTATATTGTTTGTCTCCTCTAATGAACGTTATAAATATATATCGCTATTATAGAAATTAAGCAACTGTCAAAATATAAAATTGTGCATTTTTAAATAAATTTCAACAGTATTTTGAGAGTTTTGCGTTCTATATTTTAGTAAGTTTATTTTAAATAAGTTTCGAGTTTTAGTTTACATTTTGTGCGCAGTGTTGTTTATTTATGCTGCGACTGCTCGTTTGCCCCTCTATACCATAAAAAAGAGTTATGCTAAAGACCAACGAAATAAGTAAATTTTGTGAGTGGGCAACGACAGGAATTTGTAAGAGTAGGCAAAGATTATATGAGCTTTATAATGAAAAAACATATAATCATAGTGTATCTTTTAAAAATTATGTTAAAAAATATTCAAAGATATTTAAACAAGTATGCAATGCAGCTAAATCTTTGTGTATAAGAAATAAAATTGTAAACTCGAAAAATAAAGTAAGGACAACTTGGAATATAATAAGTAGTGAAACTGGAAGAGTCAAAAATCGCTCTTCTGATTTTTGTCTTTGTATCAAAGATAAATTAGTTAAGTCTGACGAAGAAGTTGCGATGGTATTTGAGAACTTTTTTGCGGATATTCCAATTTCAACTACTAAAAACTTGATATCCTGTCCTGCCGCTGCTGAATCATTACTTAAAAATTGTATAAGGAAATGTGATGTCAATTTCAACTTTCATGAAATTGAGCCCCAGGACATTATTTTGGCTTTCAAAATGTTAAATATTAAGAACACTACTGATTTATGGGGCATATCTATAAAAGTTCTAAAATCAATAATTGACATAATTGCTCCTAATTTATCTTTAATATTCAATAAGTGTATAAAATATGGAGTATTTCCTGACTTAATGAAGCACTCTAAAGTATTGCCTCTTTTTAAATCCGGTTGTACAAGTGATCCATCTAACTATCGACCGATATCTATACTACCGGCTCTCAGTAAAGTATTTGAAAAGTTAATTCTAAACCAGTTGCAGTCTCATTTTAATTCTAATAATTTATTACATGACAAGCAATTTGGTTTTACAAAAGGACGCTCTACTACAGATGCTGGTGTCAGTTTAATTACTTCTATTTTTCAGGCGTGGGAGGATTTGCAGGATGCGCTAGGTGTGTTTTGCGACCTCTCCATAGCCTTTGACTGTGTACAGCACGAAACATTGGTCAGGAAATTACACTATTATGGTATAGGTGGCGCGGCGCTCAACCTCTTGACTTCCTATTTAAATAATAGAACTCAAAGGGTTGAGGTAAATAAAAAGAGATCGACCGGCACTAAAATAGAAATGGGGGTCCCACAAGGGTCCATTTTGGGACCATTTCTTTTCCTAGTATATATAAATGACTTGCCCTATCTAGTTAAAGATAATCAAGAGATAGTCCTATTTGCCGATGATACGTCTTTTATTGTTAAGCATAAGCGACAACAAATGAATTGTGACGAAGTAAATAGTTCTCTCTCTATGATTATACATTGGTTTAGTGTCAATAATTTACTACTGAATAGTAAAAAGACTAAATGTATTAAATTTACCGTACCTAACGTTAGACAGGTTCCAACCAATGTACTATTAAATGGTGAAACTCTAGATCTAGTGGATTCGACAATATTCCTAGGGATAACACTAGACTCTAAACTTCAGTGGGGTCCCCACATCGCTAAACTTGCGAATAGACTTAGTTCTGCAGCATTTGCAGTTAGAAAAATTAGACAAATTACAGATGAATATACTGCAAAGTTAGTTTATTTTAGTTACTTCCATAGCATTATGTCTTATGGCATACTGTTGTGGGGAAATGCTGCCGACATAAATGCTATTTTCGTGCTGCAGAAGCGAGCTATTCGGGCAATATATAAACTAGCCTCTACTACATCACTTAGGGATAAATTTAAAGAAATTGGGATACTGACTGTACACTCTCAATACATTTTAGAAAATGTTTTGTATGTACGAAAGAATATTATTGAATTCAATGAAAAGAGTGCTAATCATGATAGAAATACTAGGAACAGGCACAAACTAGATGTACCATTTCATAGACTCAGCAGAGTAAAGAATTCCTTTAGAGGTCAATGTATACGCCTTTACAATAAGATCCCAGAAAGCGTTCAAAAACTCTCAATCAACAAATTTAAAAAAGTAGTTAAAGAACGCTTGTGTGGTAAGGGATATTACAAAGTAATAGATTTTATGACAGATACCACACCTTGGGAATAGTATCCTCCTCCCAGGCTACTTCTATACAAAAATAAATGTAAGTAAATTATATTTTTTATTGTAAATTTAATTATTAATTAAGAATGTACCTACAATGATGAAAAAAAAATGAGTCCCGCTGAGTTTGTTTCGCCGGTTCTTCTCAGGACAGGGCTAGGGTTGAACCGGTGGTAGAATTTTTTTGACGTTCAAAAAGCAATTTTTAAAATTCTATTTTGAATAAAAATATTTTGATTTTGATTTTGATTTGATTTTGAAATCTAAATAACTAAATTAACTTGATGGCCGAATTAGTTAGGTTAGAAAAAAGAACTAGTTCGGAGCGCTCCCTTTAGTGACCGAGCAAAAACAAGTTTAATTGGAAGGTCCAGGATCTGCATCGTATCGTATTCACCCGATAAGATCAGGATCTGCATGTATTATACCTATAATATTTACAATAACAATTAAAATTGTACCTACAGGTAATTAGATAATACCTATTAAAATTAATTTTCAATTATTAGTTATTACTTTTAATAATATTCCCATTATAGTGTTATCGATTTTTTAATTACACACGCGTAAAATAGGAAATTATTGTTATGCAGTTCCACGGTATCAGACATGCATGTTAATTTTTTCGTTTGTTTTTTTATATTTCCTAGGTTTTCTTTACAACAAGAGGTCATTACTAATATCCCAGGATGCAAAGTGAGTTAATTAAGATTTTAAAATATAGCCTATATTTTGTTATAGTTAGGCGACTAACAAAAGGGTTTTCCTAATGAGGTTGTACGGGTATGGGTTTGTTTGACCGGGTAGGTATCGCTCGCTCACATGGTGTACGAGGAAAGCTTACTGTTCAAAGTTCACGGGAAATACACTGGATTTATGTAATAGGTATTTCCCCGAGAATAAGCAGATGTTATATGCTACTTGCTACTAATATTATAAATATGAAAGTTTGTATGTTTGTTTGTTTGTTTGTTACTTCTTGACTCAAAAACTACTAAACTGATTTTCATGAAATTTGGCACCCACAGAGAGTAACTTGGATTAACACATAGGATAGTTTTTATTCCGAAAAAATGCTCCTGTGTCTAAATATATAATCTAAATATATAAAATCCCATGACGCCATGTTTGTCCGCCATGGACATCGAAACTTACCCACCAATCACCCATGCCCCTATCCAGCTCTCTTGATGCACGGGGGTTAGCTCATCGGATCTGTTCCCTGGCGCGCAATTCTTGACTTTCTATAAATTATAAAAAAAAAGTGTTCTTTCGTAAAAACACTCTCCCATTTCTGGGGTCTGACGTCACAGAAACAAAAGTCCTGTCGGTCCTGGTTTTTGCAGCTACGTATTTACATGTCCTTCCTCTTCGTGTTCCATGTCAAATGCTTCGCGCAAATGTCTTCAGCTGGCTAAAACTTTGTTCGGTTGCGACTAAATCCTGATGATATACCGGACTATATAGTCCGCAAGATGCCATCCAACATTACATTTCGCTCGTCTTTGTACAAGTCACATTCCCACAGAACGTGGTCCCTGGTCTCAACTTCACGACCACAAGGGCAGGATGGCTATTCACAGGACGCCATTCTGTGCAGGCGATCTCTTAAGCTCCTGTGGCCTGTTATATCTGCGAAATAACGTACTCAGGTCCACCCATTGATGTACAAGTGAGAGCGTCGACACCAGGTCTGCAGCATATGTCAGGATTGCTACATAGGCTCCGTGGTACAGGAACCTAAGTTCAGGGTACTTCACACCCCACGAGGAGGTATAGACTACTGAGACCTTCCCCAAAAGAGCTGGTGGCTTTCTCGCCCATCAAAACCGTGTGCAGCGCAAAGGATCTGGCATCATTTATGTGTACTCCAAGCAGCAGCATTCATCCTGATGGTTGGTCCACTTATAAAACGACCGCTATTACCGCTTTAAAAGCGGACAGTGAAACTACTTAACTTATTTAGTGTAATTTCGTCCATCTTAAAACTTTTTATTTTGTTTCCCGTGTTTTTTTTATTTCCACAGCATTTCGTGGCCCGGTCAGCTGGTAGTTTAATAATCATGTGTAAGCTAAATATAAAGCTAGAAGATCTCTCTGATTTGATTTTGGTTACCATTTCTTATGAGGTAGATAGAGAGAATAGGGTATTCCAACTATGATGGGTAGATTTTGACAACTTGTGTTTGTGAGTTCACCTCTCATATCGATGAAGCTGCACTGACCTTCAGTCCTTAGCGTAATTTCTACCTAAAAAAAAAAAAAAAACAACTTTTGGCAGCCATTTTGCTTATTTTACTTTCTGTCAAAATATCGTATAATCAGTCACTAAAGACAAGTCATCATGGCAAGTTACAGCGTCGAGGAATAGGTGCAGATCATGTAAAATGGATTTAAAAAATACTAAACTTTACTATCCAAATGGGTATTCTCTAGTAGCAACCATTTTGGAGTAGTTAGAATACTTTTGTTATATAATATACTTTTATAAACTATTTCCACATTTTTTAATATCAAATTACATGTAATACTACCTACCGGTTTCGGTAACGCTTCATCAGGTATGCAATAATTTATATGAGGGTATTTAATCAAAAAACAACATTAAAAAAATCAAAGAAGAGTGTAACAAACATTTTTAGTGGAGAGGTATACAAGGTTGATAAAAGCGAGAGGCATTAAATTAAACAACATGACTGTACTATAAGTGCCTACAATTAATCCGAAACTATTAAAAAAGTAAAAAAGTATACAGCCAGTATACGAAAATAAAATACTTTTTTCAAACAAGTTGAATAAAGAAAAAATGTAATCATGGTTTGTACCGGGCGGCGACACCATGCACGGGGTGAATGACCCTGGCGGACTAAGGGCGGCCGGGCGCTCGATCAGCTGATGATACAGCGTGTACAACGTGAAAAAAACTTTAAAAAACTCATTTCAATCAATTCAAAAACAAACAATCAAACATACAAACTTTCGCATTTATAATATTAGTAGGATATATAATTTATACATTAATAATCTAATCGAATAGCCTACAACTCGGTGTCGTGAATTGAGCTCCGATTATAACTGTCAACGGGCGAGGCAATGCGACCACGACGGCAAGCGCATAGTGGGCCAGTGGATTTGCAAGTGCCTACAGCGAGAGTTCCTGGATGAGTGTGACTTAGTAGAGTATAACTGCGTAGAAGATACTCGTGAGTATCCCTTGCGTTATTTTATCATCTGTGTCGTCCTAGCGCCACATGTACTCAGATAGGGTACTGTAAGTATTGCTAGCATATAATCTGTAAGTATTTCTAGTACTTGTGTGTGTATCGAGTGTCCGATAAGTCCTTAGAAGTAAAAAAAAAATTAAAAAAACTATGCACGGAAAAAAATCTTTCTCATTGTATTCTAATTTACATAAAAGGGGAATTTTTTTGAAAAATATTTCATCCAAATGTGTTCCCTTTTGTTTTTGTCACACTTGTAAACGATGACTAAAATTTTCCATCACTGCGCGGCAAGTAAGAATGTGATGCTTGACATTTCTCGTCTGTTATTGTCCTTTAGTCCATCTATTGATCGTGATTTGTTTCGTAGACTTTATTAGCCTTAAGGTAACCCCATAAGCAAAAGTCCATTAGACTCAGATCAGGACTTCGCGGCGGCCAGACGATGTATCCTCCTTGTGAGATCACTTTCATGGGCATTGACACATCGTCATGGGCAGCTCGCGTCGCATGGAACAACTTGTTTTACTTATAATTTGGAAACGAAATCGAAGTAATTTTTCACTAGTATTTTTTTATTTTTGAGAGAGAATATGGAGAGCTATTTATGAAAATTAGGTAACATTCTCCATTAGCAGAGGTGTTGAGTTCTTCACTCCATATCGCATCTCTTGTGTCTTACGGGTGTTAATTTTAAACCCCATTTTAGACGCCTCTAGTCTTCGATTACCTAGCTTCAACTGCATGTCAGCACGCGTGTAGCTGAGCATACATAGGTCATCGGCATACTTCAGGTCCTCCAGGACTTTACTAATTCCCCATGCAATTCATCGGCGCATTCACTTACACTGTGCATGATTTCTATCATGTGTGAGAGTGAATACCTACTTACTTAAATACTTACAACACCCTAGTAGTGGCATACCTCCTACTAATTACCAGCTATAGACATTCATGTCACTACTATCTTATGAACTTTTTTCTGACGCATTGACACGCCGTTACTGACCGTCACCTCAAGCTATTGAGCCACACCAACATGGCCAGGCCTGAACCATGGTAAGGTCATTACAAGTAGGTATTACTAAGTAGCTAGGGAACAACTTAGTACCAAGTTGGAGGGAGGAATGCAACTGTAGCCCTTTAATGACTACCGACACATGGATATGCGCAATGAGCATGATTGTTACGCAGATGCCCTTTATTCCCCTTCGGCCAGCTATTCACAAGTAGCACGATACCTTTATGCGGGTGTCACTAGGCGGTCACCATCATGAAAATAACAACTGCTCGTTTGTAACAAGAAAAAAAAATTATAGTACCGCTAAGTGGGCAAACGAGCATTCGGAGCCATTTTCATGACTACCGATGCCTAAACATTTCCGCATAGAGGCTATACAGATGCGCTGTCCTCCTTTCTCCTCCAACCTGCATAGGCCACCGGCTACTTACACTCACAATTGCGTTGCTTTCTATCCTCCTCCTCCCTTCATGGGTCACCGGCTACTGACCGCCGCACGAAACGGGACAGCGCAGCTGTCACTTTACGCCGGTTTCTTGTAAGCGAGGTACCGTGGTCGTGCAGACCCAATTCGACTTCCTGCATACAGCGTGGCACTACCTCTTGCTACTTTGTAATTGTTTAATATGCTACTTTGTTTTATGCGGTTGGTTCAATTTAAACATTCAAATGTATAAAGAAATTTTGTAAACATAATTTTAAGACGAAGGCACAGGTGCCTGATATACAATAATAACTAGTTTTGGTCCAAGGAATTCTCATAACCATTATTGTACCTAATTTGTGTCAATATAAAAATAAGTACGATAATTTGTGTCAATATACCTAATTTGTGTCAATATAAAAATAAGTAAGTATAGTAAGTAAATGCATTAATATTATTATTTACAGACTTTAAGAAAAAAGGGGCCAATCGTCGGCCTAAAAAATGGATCGTTCAAAAGGATAAAAAAGGGAGCAATCATGAGCATATAAAAGGGACAAATTATGAGCATAAAAAAGGGAGCAATTATGAGCACAAAAATGGGAGCGATTATGAGCATAAAAAAGAGAAAAATTATGAGCATAAAGAAGGGAGCAATTATGAGCATAAAAATAAAAGCAATTATGAACCTCAAAAAGGGAGAAATTTTGAGCCTAAAATAGGGAGCAATTATGAGCATAAAAATGGGAGCATATATGAGCCTAAAAAAGGGAGAAATTATAAGCCTAAAAAAGAGAAAAATTATGAGCTTAAAGAAGGGAGCAATTATGAGCATAAAAATGAGAGCAATTATGAACCTAAAAAAGGGAGAAATTTTGAGCCTAAAATAGGGAGCAATTATGAGCATAAAAATGAAAGCAATTATGAACCTCAAAAAGGGAGAAATTTTGAGCCTAAAATAGGAAGCAATTATGAGCATAAAAATGGGAGCATATATGAGCCTAAAAAAGGGAGAAATTATAAGCCTAAAAAAGAGAAAAATTATGAGCTTAAAGAAGGGAGCAATTATGAGCATAAAAATGAGAGCAATTATGAACCTAAAAGAAGGAGAAATTTTGAGCCTAAAATAGGGAGCAACTATGAGCCTAAAAAAAGGAGAAATTATGAGCTTAAAATAGTGAGCAGTTATGAGTATAAAAAATGGAGCAATTATGAGCCTAAAAAAGGGAGAAATTATGAGCATAAAAAAAGGAGCAATTATGAGCATAAAAATGGGAGCAATTATGAGCCTAATAAAGTAAGAAATTATGAGTCTAAAATAGGGAGCAATTATGAGCATAAAAAAGGGAGAAACTATGAGCATAAAAAAGGGAGCTATTATGAGCATAAAAATGGGAGCAATTATGAGCCTAAAAAGGGAAGAAATTATGAGCCTAAAATAGAGAGCAAATATGAGCCCAAAATAGGGAGCTATGAAGCTAAAAGAGAGCACAATCAAAAGGCTCTTAGAGGATCCTCGGCAATACCAAAATCTAAAGACCCGAACTTCACTTCACCCGGTCACAAAAAAATTAAAAAAAATGGTAAAAAACAGCATTCCTTGAAAGCCAAGGAGTCTAAAATTCCACCGAAACAGTTTCAAAAAGAAAATAATTTGCCTAACCTAGATTAGACTGCATCGAGTGTGTAGGAGGAAGGAAAACCCATCTGTATAACTTGGTGGCGTCGGTGATCATGAGAATGTCTGCGACGGCTCGTTTTTTCTCTTAGAGCCACTTGCACGAATCAGAGTTAAACATTTAACTCGGAGTTGTATAACTAATTAAGGCTGATTCACCTTTATTTAGTTATTGAAGACGCTGTACACAGTCAAAATAGGTTTCGCAAAATAATGTTTTTAGCCAAATGTATACATTTTACAACAGCAAAAAAATAATTATATGTTTAAGTTGATTATATTTGTAAGGGAACTTTGTTTCCTAAACACGTTTCCTGTAAATATTCTCGATACAAAAAAAATCATAAAGCAACCATTAAAATTGAAATCGCAGCACTTATTACATTATTGTTAATAGGCAAAACGTTATAGAATTAATAACAGTAGGTAATGTATTTAATAATTCTAAAGGAAACTGTTGTTTTTATTTATCGATTAAAATAAGATATTTGTAAGGATTTATTTATTTAATGTTATAATATATGGCTTGAAAGATTTGAACGAAACATCGCGGCATCTTGACGGCTCTTTGATTCTCTGTCGTTTCTACGCGGAGCGACAGTATCCGCCACAGAGTACTTTGTATTATACTGAAAGTATCCGCTGAGGCGCGTTGCTAGATGGACTTATGTCTCTTTGTTCCGCTCGCCGCTTAGAAAATAATAACCATTTACGTACTTATTTGATTGTTGATGAAAGATTATAATAATTTTATTTTATGATCAGTTTTTGTTATTGTTGTAAATTTTTGTTTGATTTTGTTTTAGTCATAAGTAATGTAACTAAGCTATTAGTTTCTTCTAAGTTCTAGCTGTAAGTTGATTTATTTTTTCGATTTCTTATAAACAATCAGTGTACAAATATGGCCAACAAGAAAAATTCCACGAAATAAAAACACATGACCGAAATTATGAAGTAAGTATTTACTTTTGTACATCGTATTTCGTTTATGTTCTATTTATTACTGTTATTATTATTATCAATACATCCGTAATTTTGACCTAAGAATTAATATCTCCATTGGTAGCTGTCTCGTGCGGTTGGAAAGTAATTGTACTTTAGTTCTGATTGTAGAATGCTCCCAGTTCAACCCTCCGCCCTTTACTTTTTTACGCTTTTTATAAATTTTTCCTTTTAGAAATGTTTTTGTAATTATTATTTTACTTATTGAAGTATTACTTGTAAAAATGTTTAAGTAATTATTACTTTTGTTAATTTTCGTATATTTGTAACAATTATTAGATACATTTTATTGTTGTATCTTTATTGTAAAAGGAAACGGTTGGCGAGCAATCCGTCAACAGATGAACTATCGGAAAAAAGTTTTCTTGAGTAAGTTTATGCATGACACTTTTTATAAACAAACAAGCAGTCAGTGCTAATGAATATTCATGACCTAGGCGGGATTCGAACCTGCGACTCCTGGCGCAATACGCTCCGCTTATTCAAGCTCTAGTAAGTTAGGACCTGGCAAAAATTCCATTCCCCTCTCTCTAACCCCGCACCACTTCCCCCGATGTCGTTCTAATATGGCGACATCGGGGGAAGTGCGAGGCTAGAGAGCATTCTTCGCATTCTTGCCAGGTCCCAACTTACCGCGTCCGTGTAGTACTTACTGAATGGAGAATAATAAAACGAGCGAATAAAAAATAACTTAGCGACTGATGATGAGATACTGTATTAATTACTCTAGCGGTAAGAGAATGATTAAGCTAAAAATAAACTAAACTAACGACGAATGTTGGTTAATAATAAAATTCAAAACGAGCTTACGAAAAGTGTGTTGTGATTAATCCATTTGACATATTAAAAATCTAGCTGAACGACGAAATTACTAAGCGACTAGATATACTAAGTGAGCGACTAGAAATACAAAGAGGGCAACGTTAATATTAAGTTAGGAGACGATTTTTCCAAATGATCTTTTACATAACGAACTGCTATAAAGTTCAGTTTGAGCAACGTTTTGTGAGCTGCTTTATTACTGTTTATTGATGACTTATAATCTATTTGAGGTGTAGTGTTTTTATATTGATACGATTTTTTAATGAAAACTATAGATTGTTCGCTGCGCGCGAGTTACAATGGCGCGCGGCAGGGCGACGAATCGGTGTAGTCGGATGAGCTCGGCTTGTTGTTGCATTTTCGTGCACTCGCACCACTGACTCTTTTTTTAGATAGATTATATCTAATATAATATAGGGCGAAGGTCAGTGCAGCTTCATCTGTATGAGAGGCACGTTCTATAAAACGGTCTCTGCATTTATAGTGGATAGGGGGACAGACCTCCCTCTTTCCCGCAGCTGGGAAAAAGACATCCCGATAAAGGTTTAAAACAGTTAAATAAACTATTATTATTATGGCCGAGAGGACACCGGGTGTCCTCTTCTCCCCACCTCTGACGGAGGGGAACAGCTCAAGCGCGGCTCTTGGAGCCTGAGGGGCTCTTTTGAGGTATC
>LUGF01026100.1:263305-280979 GCA_001625245.1 Calycopis cecrops
AATATAAGACTCGCGGGCAGCATTGTGCGTTTGTTTTCGTGACGTAATATTTCCATCGTACGTCCCGAATTTTTCAAAAATAATATATGTAAATACATTTTGGGTCTAACAATTAAACAATTTGAGCCGAAGCTCAAACTTGCAACACCAACTCTGGAAACAAAAATGATACCTACTGGGTAAAAAAGCAAACGAGTACGTTCTTTTAAATCCAAGCCAGCACTTATTTATCAGTGACGAAGAGTTACTATTCATCGTAGTACGCCATTAGGAGTTTTTGTTAATTTGATTTAAGAAACTTCATATTACCTTATTTTTTCGTAGTACATTGTTTCATTTAATTACCTGTCCTTAAATATTAAAATTTTTGGCTAATAGTTTTTCTTCAATGTGCAAATAAATTTGTTATTATTATCCATAATATATTGTCTCTCACGCCTAATAATTGGATAAACATCTATAAATATAAAACTCAAACGTGACATAGCCAGCTATCAACGCACAGCCCAAACCACTGAACGGATCAAGCTGAAATTGGGCATCCAGGTAGATGTTACGACGTAGGCATCCGCTAAGAAAGGAATTTTATAAATTCAACCCCTAAGGGGTGAAATAGGGTGTTGAAGTTTATATGGATTTCGCGGTTGAAACCGCGGGGCACAGCTAGTTTATATCATACAAGCTGTAGCTGTCGGAGCACCGCACACCTTGCGCGCGTTGCTACACTAAGAACAGATACGCATGAACTATCACAGCAATATATAAAATTCAATGGAATGACAGTGGCGCCATCTGTTGAAAATTGGTCGCGAGTTCTATCTTGACAGTATAGAACACCTATTAACTAAGACTAATATTGATGGCATACTCCTATTGGGCGACTATAACTTACCGTCGGCTCGATGGATTTTCCGTCCAGGTAATATTTTCTCTATGTGCACAGGTACTACGCCTCTATGTAATCGTCTTGTAGACTTTATGACAACTTACGATCTTAAACAATTTAACTCTCTAATTAATACAAATGAACGTTTCCTCGATTAACTAATTTCTAATATTAACTGTCGTGTTTTCAAACCCACCTAGGACCTCATTCAACCTGAATGCCATCATCCACCTTTTTATGATCTGTTCTCATTAAATATATCGATAAATATATTGCGTCCCCAATACGTGATCAAATATAAATATAGCACAGTCAACTATGACACTATAAATAAAAAGATCGAGGAAATTGATTGGGATGCTGCACTACATAACCAGTCAGCTGAACAAAGCGTGAGTTCCTTTTATGACTGCATTTATGGCATCAATAAGAAGAATATACCAGTAGTAAATCCTAAAAACTCTAAGTTTCCCGTCTGGTTCTCAAAAACCCTAAAAACTTATTGTAAATAATATAAATAACGTTTCTGACTGTGAAATATTCTCACTATATAGAGCGCGTTTTAAATCTGAATGCCTCAATTTTTTTAAGAATTACATTAGCAATGTCGAGGACAGCGTACCTAAAAACGTCAACAGCTATTGAGCGTACGTAGCTAATCGGAAAACTAAACAGGGCATTCTTTCACCTATGCTTTACAAGGACGAAGTAACCAGCGATCTCCATAAAATATGTAATATGTTCTCATCTTTTTTTCAATTAGTTTATGAACCCACTAATATTCGACACGATTGGGCCCCAATACGAGATAATATAAACACGCAATGCAATATTTACGACTTACATTTCATGAACTCGGCAGTACGCAATGAACTAAAGTCACTTGATGTATCTAAGGTGCCGGGGCCCGACGGGCTGCCTCCATGCTTTTTTAAACAGTCGGCTGATACTATTTACAAACCCATAAATATCATATTTAATAGACGTATTACAAGTGGTACATTTCATTCCTTCTGGAAAAATGCTTTTGTTGTTCCTATCCACAAAGGTGGCTCCCGACATAACATAGAGAATTACCGACCCATTTCCCTTCTAAATACTCTCTCTAAGCTCTTTGAAAGACTCGTCCACAAGGCCATATATCCGATCTTGCAACACAGTATGCTACCACAGCAACACGGCTTTTTGCAACAGAGGTCCACGGTCACGAATTTAACGGTCTTTGCCAACTTTCTTTTTAAAAACATGGATGTGCGAGCCCAGACTGACACAATCTACACAGATTTCAAAAAAGCATTTGACAGAGTGGATCACAAGATACTTCTAAAAAAACCGCCTTTAATGGCATAAGGGGTAATTTACTTCTCTGGTTTTACTCAAACATGACCAATCGAAACCAAACTGTGTTAAGCAACGGATATCGCTCTGACGTATTTCTAGCTACGTTAGGCGTTCCTCTAGGGTCAATTCTAGGCCCTTTTTTATTTTTGTTATATATAAATGATATAGGAGATTGTTTCTTAAACAGTAAATTCTTGCTTTATGCAGATGACTTAAAAAATTTAACACAGTAAAAACGATACATGACTGTCAGAAAATACAAGATGACCTGAACAGACGGTCCATATACTGTACTACAAATAAACTAAAACTAAACATCTTAAAATGTAAATATATAAATTTTTCAAAAAATAAAGCTACAATTGATTTTAATTATAGTCTGTGTAATGAATTACTTGATGGAGCTACTACTATCACTGATCTCGGTCTCCTCTTGGACAATCAATTACACTTAAAACTACATATTGATAAGATTACTGCCAAAGCATATCAAATGTACAATTTTGTGATGAGAACCACGCCTGTTTTGAAGCGTCCAGCCACGCACCTGTTTTTGTTCAATTCTATAGTCCGATCACAACTTGAGTATGCTTGCACTATATGGAATCCATATTATTCTAAATACGATATTAAGATTGAAGGCATACAAAGAAATTTTTTTAGAACCATGCTTTATTATATGTAATTTATATCATACATCGTATAGAGAATCATACTTAGATAAGTATAATTTATTAACATAGACGCCTATTATTACACGCTATGTTTCTGTACGGTCTTATACATAATAATTTTGACTGCGCAGATATTGTATGCAATATTCATTATATTATATGGTACCTAGAACTGTCATAAGACGAAAAGCTCGTACCTACTCACTATTTGCCACATTTGATACAGGTATATTTGCAGTGTCACAAACTGTATTTAAGAAAGAAATAATAGACTGTCTCAAAGAAAAGAAAAGTATGATACCTAATTGTAAATTTGTCTTAGACTAGAAAACTTATTTGTCTTGGAGCATGTTTTCAATGTAATTAGTGAAAACTTTGTGGATTGTACATTTAGTAATTTTATATAAAACCGAATGTAAAATTGTTTGTTTTCCAAATAAAAAAAATAAAAATAGATTCTGATGCCGCTTCTGGATGAGGAGAATCGCTAAATCGTGACGTAGCATTTATGCTGTCGCAAAATCGCCAATCGCCGCTGCTAAAAGCATCGTGTCTGATGTCGCCCTAATAAAGACTTATCAAACAAACTTGTAGTTTTTTTTTCTCTTTTTCAATTTCCTCTTCTATATTTGATCATATGTGATTTATTGGACGGGGAACCTGTTAAGGCTGTAACACATGCTGAAGATGCTGTAAAACATCTGTATCTGAGCTCATATCTGACAATGTCGTATACTACGACGTATATCGCTCTCTATACTAAACTCGAGGAGCACCACACATTTCGCAGATAACTTATATTTTACCCTCAAGTATCTATAGGCACAGACATATATTGAAGGACGATTTTATACGCAGATAAAATCTTATCATATCTGCTTAGTGTGTGACAGACTTTCATGTTTAAAACTTGTTACGGTTCGGAAAGTTGGAAATACTAAACATTTGTGCTACCTAAAAACTTATTACTAAAAGTTGTAATAAAATTTTGTACTATGACTAACTTTAGTTGATAAAAGGAAGTATATTTATAAAATTATGAGGCGTATCAAGTGTAAACAATATTACACTTGATACACGTGTATTTTATTTGTGTTTTTTAACATACATACTATCTAATGAGTTTTTTGAAAATGTACTTACTTTTTAATTTAATTTTAAGCGAATAAAACAAAATAAAGCTTGACAGATTATTTTTATACGCTTTACTATAATTTAAATACACACAACAGTAATTGCATCACAGACGACATGGTGGCAGCATATTCGGGGGGAGGGATTACGTAAATTAAATTTACCCCAAGTATTAAACTAGAATATCCGAAATTGTTTAGTAATAAACACGTACACTTATAGAATTTGGCAAGTTTTAGTTTAGTACTTAGAGTAAAGTTATTCTGTGTTTAATAACCGTTTCAATACGGATAACACGGCAGCCATGTCCGACATGAACCGGAGTTAAACCCTGAACTTAACTTTCATAATTTTTCATGTATATCAAGTCTGTATGCTTCGTTTCTGAATATTCTATGAAATGGAAAAAAAGCGATTGTCAACCTTTTATGAGCTGTATTAATAATAACTTTAAATAAGCCGCATTAAGAAAATGAGACTATTAGATGGATGCATCATATACATATATAAATCAAAATAGAGTTGAAGAGAAGAAAAGGCTTTTAAATATTTACATTAGATTATTGTTTTAAATATGATATATATGCCGAAGGAGCATCCGTAGTGTTGCTTGTAAAATACATGACGCCAGCATTTGCCGATGTCATGAGTTTCAGGATCCAGTGCATTATCCATGGCAGATAATGATAAGAAAACACGGTAAGTATTTTCCTTGATTTATTGTTACACTTGAGAAGGTCGATACTCGATGGCTACGATTACTCAAACGAAACTATGTCATAAATTCGAGTACTCGACCTTTTATACTAACACACAAAGTAAACACTCATTATGTTATCACAATCATTAGTTTATAATTAAGCAACGTATTTTCTATAGTAATTGTTTTCGGCCACGTGTTGATAATCTCAAAATGCACCTGTCCGCCGACACGGCCATTCTGACAGGCGGCGCGTGCTCAGCGCCTGCCTGCTTTATGATGTTTGTTATCTGAAATCAAGCAGACATATCTCTCTGAACTAGGTATCTGTAAGCAATCCAAATTGCTTTATTGCTGTAAAGACACTTTAATGATCTCCAAGCTACTGCTTTATTAATTTAACATCTGTGGTGTGTACGTGGCTTCTCATGGTTCCCCAAGGCGTCTTGACGTCCGCAAGGGTAACACATGGTTGAGCTCAGAGGTACAACTCTCCAGATATTTTATTCTCTTAGATTATTAAAAAAATTAGTGTATAAATCTGTGGTGTGTACGTGTCTACTCATGGTTCCACAAGGCGTCCCAACGGTATCTCGTGGTAAGCACTAGGGTAACACATGATTTAGCTCAGAGGTACCACTCTCCAGATATTATAATCTCTTAGATTTTTAAAAACATTAGTGTATAAATCTGTGGTGTGTACATGTCTACTCATGGTTCCACAAGGCGTCCCAACGGTATCTCGTGGTAAGCACTAGGGTAACACATGATTTAGCTCAGAGGCACCACTCTCCAGATATTTTATTGTTGTAGATTTTTTTTTAAATATTAGTGTATAAATCTGTGGTGAGTACGTGTCTACTCATGGTTCCACAAGGCGTCCCATCGATATCTCGTGGTAAGCACTAGGGTAACACATGATTTAGCTCAGAGGTACCACTCTCCAGATATTTTATTGTTGTAGATTTTTATAATAGAGAAGTGCTTTGGGGAGGCCTACGTCCTACTTTGGACGAAAACCAGGCTGATGATCATGATGATGATAAAAGAGGTGTAGTTGAAAACACCATGAAAAACAAAAAGAATAAATGATTACTCGCATTTTAAATCCGATGATAAGTGCTCGTCATTATCCGCCACCGGTACTGGTTGATCTGCTCGCGATGTAGATGGCACCAGATCGGGTGCAGTTATGATATTCTCTTGAAGAGTACCAGTATTTTCTACTGCTGACATAGCATCTTGGTTTCCAGATTGTGGCACACGACGGAGTTGATCACGGGCGACTTTTCTGGGGCGACCTCTGCCGACCACCTTTTTTACCATATATCGATCATTTTCAAGAACTCTGATGATCTCGTAAGGCTCACTGAATTTGAGATCGAGAGCTGTTTAATTACGTGGATATTTCTTGGTCATGACATAATCTCCACGCTGAAATTGATTGGTTTTAGCTTTGCGCGAGTTAAAGCGTTTTCTGTCATACTCAGCATTTTGAGTCATTCGTTGTTGTACTTGTCTGGTTAGTGCTTCTATGTCGACCGTTTGGTTATCTATGTCAACAAGGTTAAGAAGTTCTGGTGGCACGTAATGCTTTCTTTGTGTGATGAGTGTGAGCGGTGCTACTCCTATCACACGATGTACTGTGCAATTCATCGCTAGTTGCAGCTCTTCAAGAGCACTGTGCCACTGTTCAGTCTCATAGTTATTTATCATCACCAAAGCATTTTTCAATGTGGCTATCGCCCTCTCTACTTAGCCATTCACTCGGCTGATACCCGGCGCTATAGCATGAGTATTTATCCCGAACCGCTCACAGAATTGTGCGAATTCACTTAAAAATTCTCTGCCTCCATCCACAATTATTTGGACTGGTGTTCCAAATAAGTGTACTGTTCGTTTCAATGCGGCAAGCGTACTATGTGGGCTTTTATCAGTTGCATGATATACAAGCACGTACTTTGTAAAAGCATCGACTGTGACAAAGACGTACTGTTGATCATCCCGAGTTCCCAATTTACCTGTGATGTCCATGTGGATCACTTGAAATGCACATGTTGGTTTTTCAATCGGATGCATTTGTGCTTGTACTGCGCCTGTTGTTCCTTTAAATGTTCTACAAACCACGCAGTTGTTAACGTATCTTCGGACCGTGGAACTCATTTTGTCAAACCAGTAGGTGTCTTTGATCTTCTGTATAGTCTTTTCCCAACCTGGGTGTTTAAGTGCTGTATGGAATGAGTTAATTAAACTCCATTAGAAGCATTTCGGCACTACTGTTCACAACTGATTGCCAGATATCGGATCCAAAAAGTACCTTTTCAGTACTCCATTTGCCAAGGTGAAACCTTCTACCGGGTTATTATCGATCAGGTTGTTCAATTTTGGTCGAAGTTCATCATCACGTTGCTGCTCGACCTTCAACCACTCCAAGTCTCTCGCAATTACATTTACTGCAAGTTCGGTGTGGTTTCTGCTGAAAAAATCTGCGTGCTGGAGCCGGTTTCCTTTACGATATTCCAGGTCAAGATCATAGTTTTGCAGGAATGCCCACCAGCGGTGAATCCTTGGCAACAGATCCTTCTTGTGTTTTGAAGCCCTAACAGTGGGTACAATGCCCTGTTTATGCACCTTTGATAAATGGAACAGGCATTGCTCAATCCAAACGGCATGGTAATGTACTCGTACAAGCCATCTGGAGTCACAAATGCGGTCTTCTCGATCGATGTCTCTGTAATGGGTATTTGTTGAAACCCAGCTGCCATATCAAAACTGGTGTAGTAATATCCATTAGCTAATTGATCAATCTGATCAGCAATTAGAGGTAATGGGTAATGGTCACGTAATGTGTTTGCGTTGAGCTCCCTGAAGTCTACACATAACCGGTCGTCTCCATTCTTCTTCTTTACCAATATGATAGGGCTTGAATAGGGCGATTTGCTTTCGCGTATGATGTTATATTGCAGCAAATCTTTTATAATGCCTTGAACCTTTTCTCGTTCCACAGGACTAAGTCGATAAGGTCTTCTCTCAATATATTTATCAGCATTTTTCAGTCTAATCTCAAGCTCTCCAGTGTTAACGCGCGTTTTTGGATATCCACGGATAAACAAGTGCTCGTTCTTGTTGAGTAGCATGCGTAACTGATTTAATTCTTCAGGATCAGTCAGGTCACAGTCTAGCTTCTCAAACGTGATGCTCTTTGTCATCACATGATGAATCGTCTGCTGGTGTATCAGTTTGGTACCATCAGATGTTATCACCATGCTTAACTTGGTACCATGAATCAAATTCATACCAATTAACATTTCAGATGACATCTCATGATCAGGTACCACGAAGAACAATATTTCTATGCACATGGAGTCAATGATATAAACAGTATTCATCTCGACTAATGAAATTACAGGAAACTGACCAATCCCTTTGAGGTGGTTCACTGCAGAGCGTCGCTGACCTGGTAGATTTGCAGCAATTGACTCTCGATTCAATGAGCACTCTGCTCCACTATCGAATATGGCACGTATCGTTATTGCTCCAATCGTAACGGTGATGGGTGCTTGATTGGTTCCCGCGATGCAGTTTACGTTTGATTGTAGTGCGTGTTGACGTTTGTAACATGTTTCAAATGTGTGGCCTGTTTTCTTGCAAAACGAACAGGTAATCACGTTTTTAGATGTTTCCGTTGTTGCAGTATTTGTTTTCTGAATACTTGAAGTAGATTCAGAAGGTTTGAATCTGCATTCACTTGTGTTGTGATTTGTCATCTTGCATATTTGACAACGTGCTGTAATTTGTGAATTATTCTGATAGCGCGCTCGTTTTGGCATCGATGTCGTAGGATTTTGGTGAGTACGCTTCTTTCGTAGTAAGGAAGCCACAGAAATGAGTTCAGGAACTGTACTTGCTTTTGCGTTTAACAATTCGATGCGTAGGCGTTCATCGCTTATACATCCTATCACTGCTTCCACTGAAAGTTCATCATCCAATTTGTCTTTTGTGATTCTTTTCCAGAGAACCCAGGCACGTGATAAAAATTCAGAAATATCCTTGCTCGAGTCGTACACGTGCTCCCGGAACTGTAGTATATCACGGGAGTATCTATTCTCTGGTTCAAATGTAGTAATTAACTTTTCACGGACCTCTTCCCACGAGGATGTAGTCACTAACCAATCACCGATCCACAATTTAGCTCGTCCTTTCAGTAATCCACACACCTTAGTGCGTAAGTCCAGATCATTTAATTTGTAGTTAACAGCTGCTTTATCGATATGCTGACACTATTCTCGAATTCCCACATGACTGTCGGGATCAAATGACGGTAAGTAGATATCTTTGATACTGATCCGTGATTCAGGTGGAGAATATAACCGTTCGGTCATTTTCTGCATCATCTCCATCATTTGCATCATAAACTGAGGCGGATACCCCACCAATGGAGTACTAGGTTGCATAGGCGTCACGTTGGATGAGGCAGCAGCGGCTGGTGCCCACGGAGGGGATATTTCTTGATTGAACGAAGTAGGTACAGCTGACGTGATCGGCGCCATAGGGATAATGGGTACCCCATGAGTTATATAAACTGGTGCTTCCGTTACAGCTGGTATTGCGGTCATGCCCACAGATGTTCCCGTCGTGATGGGATTTATCGTTGATATACCAGGCAGCGAGTGTAAAGCGCTTAAGGAGGTAGCGCTTAACACCATGGTACTGTCCTGTGCTGGTCCAGATGCGGCAGGTTGAACCGAAGCTGCAGAGGAAGTGGGTGGGACCAGAGCTTGTTCCGATCCCACTTCTGATGCCGAAGGAGCATCCGTAGTGTTGCTTGTAAAATACATGACGCCAGCATTTGCCGATGTCATGAGTTTCAGGATCCGGTGCATTATCCATGGCAGATAATGATAAGAAAACACGGTAAGTATTTTCCTTGATTTATTGTTACACTTGAGAAGGTCGATACTCGATGGCTACGATTACTCAAACGAAACTATGTCATAAATTCGAGTACTCGACCTTTTATACTAACACACAAAGTAAACACTCATTATGTTATCACAATCATTAGTTTATAATTAAGCAACGTATTTTCTATAGTAATTGTTTTCGGCCACGTGTTGATAATCTCAAAATGCACCTGTCCGCCGACATATATAATATGTTCAATCGGTCATTGTGGCAGTTTGTAGCCAGTTTTAGGTGGCGGCTTTTTGAAAGATTTCAAAACACAAAATGTAAAAAAGTTTGAACATTTATAGTCCAAGAGCAGGTTCCAAACACTGACCGATTGATTAACAGTGTAAAATGATTTTTTTTTAATTAGTATATCGAGAAAAAATAGTACCATTGTATGTACGGGCAAACCTTGTTTATAAGTCTTAAATATATCGTCTCCGGAGCTATTTTCATACAGTTACTATATCAATGGACTAAAATACAGCTATTAAAAAACACATAAAAGTTATGAAGAAATTCCGCCCAGGCACATAATTATATTTTTTATTCTCCATACGAAGAACTTAGGTTGGTACTAACTTTAAAAAAAATATTTTAATTGATCGGCTAGTATTTTTGCAACCAGATCTCACTTTACAACGTACCTACATAAAAAAGCTTGTAAAAAAATAGTGAGTGCGGTTGTGAAATATACCCTATAATATTAATATAATAATAACCCTAAAGTTAAATGAATGCATGCGTTTTAAAGTACAATGACGAGTTTATTATAGTTTGTTTAATAGTTCTTAAACAAAGTGTGGGAATATAACTTTTCGGTTCCTTTTTATGGTTTATGAATTCAATAACATCAGATATGAGCATTTACGAGTCAACTAAGAATCACAAATCAAATAATTACATCGTTTTGTAAACTTGTATTGATCTGAACACGAATGTAAAAACCGGCCATGTGCAAGTCGGACTTGCGCACGAAGGGTTCCGTACCGTTATCTACGAAAAAGGAAGCTTATCTTTTGTATGGGAGCAAAAAAATCACATTTATTGTGTGGGGCCCCCTTAAATATTCATATTATTTAATTTTTTAGTATTTGTTGTAATAGCGGCAACAGAAATACACCATCTGTGAAAATTTCAACTGTCTAACTATGTTCATGAGATACAGCCTGGTGACAGACGGACGGACGGACGGACGGACGGACGGACGGACGGACGGACGGACCTTAGTAATAGGGTCCCGTTTTTACCCTTTTGTACGGAACCCTAAAAACTGAAACTTTAATGAACCCAAAAACATTACTAGCATAAGTACCACCAAGTACCAAATACAATAATTTTAACATAATATAGCATGAACGTAATTTATTTTGGAACTCACTTCAATATTGTTGGTTCTTATTTTATAACATTTAACTCATAAAAAGTTTGCTACATCTGAATAAAAAGTCGCTTATCTTCCATATTACGTACATACGGTGTGTCATCGACTTCTATGGCGTGTGACAACGTATTTGTACGCCGCCACCGCTGAAAGTTTTGGAAAATATTCGCCGCAGCGAAACGGTTAGGCTGCGAGGGTTTTACTGTGGGTTTACTTTTGAATTACGCTTAGATAGTATTAACGTGTGAAACAGTGTAGCAATCCAGAGTAACGCTTTGCCACGCTTGCAGCGCTGACGTGTCTGGCGCACCTTGCACTTCAGTATTTGTTTGTCTTTGTAAATAACTTTACTAAGGCGTGATTTGTAAAGAAATATACTTAAAAAAAAAGTTTAGATAAGAAAAATAATTTCTTTATTTTCAACAAGTCCGATCCATGCTTTTTAGCTGCATGAACGAAAAATATATTCATTTTGTGGGCATGATTTTTGTTTCTTTCCTTTTGAATGTAAATATTTTTTTATAGGAATGAATGCGTGGTTCTATGTTTATCATGAATTATGAATTTTATGAATATTTGCAAGTCAATATTCTGCAAATTCTTAATATTTGTGTGACACTGTTTTTTTTTATCGATTATGAGTCTCATTTTTAAGGAGTTCATACTCAAAATATGATGCATTTAACAAAGCGCCATTGTTTAAACAACCTTAGCAATAAGCTTTAATGCTTAAGTTATCGTAAACAAAAAATGTTCCTTGCCACCAGGAATATATTAATATATATTGAAATCAGAGACTCACTTATGTGTCATTAAAAGTGAAGAGGTTTTTTTGTCAAAAGTTTATATTCTAATGTAGTATAAAAAATGTATTACAATATGTGTTCTTTGGTTTTGATTTTATTAATTATATTAAATTTTTTAAATAAAACAAAATATTTACATCCATCAGTCGTTTTATTTTCTATAATTCACAAAAATAAAGGAAGTTTAGGGTAATCTGTATTAATTTCTCATAGTACTGTTTCAATCCTTTGCAAAATCAAGTGTAGTGAAAGTAATTTCATCAGAAATATATTTAAGTTTTAATATCTCATCAAATATTTTGTATATTTGATAAACAGAATTTCAATTAGATAAACAGAAAAACGGCTTTTTCCAAACCTCTATATATATTACTATATATTGTCAAAACCCTGTCAGTGGGATCCTCCCAGAGGACACCACTTTGTTGACAGGTTTGACCTTTGACATTTAACACATTAAAGGCAAAATCGCAAAATGTGTGCGTGACGATTATGTACAGATTGTTTTAAAATGTGTAAAGGAATACCAACAGCATAAAAAAATACCCTATATTTACATATTGTTTTTATTACCAGCGAGCCGAAGGTAGTTTTAGTTTAACAAGTCTACATGGTATTAGCATAGTAAAATAAAAATAGTAAGCTATCTAAGCCCAATCGGCGAGATAAACATTTACTTGTCATTTTTTTTTTTGTGTGGTTTTGATAAGTATACTTTTTTTGTATGTACCCACTTAAATTAAGTTTACAAAAATCAGAACCTACCCTTTTGAAATTTTTTTATTATTTTTTTTTCTAATGAGTAGTGCAACTTGTAACAATTTGAATTAATTTTATTTACTGATTCACTTCAAGCAGCGACATAATGAAAAATAAACAGAAATAAATTGGCGAGTAAAGAGATACATTTGATATCCTTTTTTTATAGCCGCCGCTCCTCCGCAAAATCTGAAGCTTTGTAGGAGCGTTACCGGCTTTTTAAATAAGAGTAAGCTATTATGTTGTTGACTAGCTTCCGCCCGCAGCTTCGCCTGAGTGAATTTCGAACTTTTAAAATGGAGATTCTCAATTCTTCTGAATGAAAGATGCACAGCTCTCCCGTAGGTTATAGCTAGAGGTACGTAAATTTCGCAAATAAAAAATCGTGATTTCGCATTTAAAAAAACTCAAAATAGAAAATTTCGCATTTATTTCGCAAAAAAAAATACAATGTTAAAAATTCAATTAAAGGCTAGCATTGTTGTAATTTCTACATTTTCATTTTTCATTGTTTGCCTGCGTTTAGTTACGACAATGTTGTAGATACTAAATTACCTCTCGGCATCAACACTATTGACAGGGCAATTGAGACATTGAACAGCTGCTTTTGCAAATCCAGGGTAGCAAGATTTTGATGCAGCTAAAACTTGCAATGTACATCCACAGGAGTTTTTTGACCGACCAATATACGTAATAATTGTTAGCGCATCTGATCAGCATTTGAAAGCACGTAACGTAAAAAGGTGCGAAATTATTTAATTTTCAAATTTCGCTTTTATCGCAAATAAAATGCAGATTTAGCTTTTATCGCATCTATTTCGTAAAAACGAAATTTACGTACCCCTAGTTATAGCGTATAATAATATGTAGCCTCTATGTTGATCCGACCTGTTAATAATATTCCTGCAAAATTTGATGTAAATGCAGTACTATTTTAGTTTAGCCCGGACATACATACAGATAAACAGACAAAAATTCTAAAAACTATATTCTTGGCTTCGATATTGATTGTAAATAATGCCCCAAGTATTCTTTAAAAAAATATTAATGTACAGTTATGACTTTACTACGATTTCTGTTTTATCACAAGGGATAAAAAATATCCTATAATCTAAGTCAGCTACCAATACCCTATCTGTATAGCAAATTTTATTTAAAAAAGTGTTTAAAAATATTTTAAAAAGTGGCAACTTGTTAATGTTTCTCGATTTTGTCACTCACTAATGGACCGATCATCAAAAGCTTGAGGCACTTCTAGCAGACATAGAAGCTTCAAATTTAGAATACAATTAGTATTTAGCATATATATCAGAAGTAGTATTTAGTGTCTAAACCAAGAAAATAAAAATAATTTGTAAATTCGGTTCAGTTTTCTAGATACACCAACTGCATGAAGTGTGTGGTGTGATACATACTAAACAATCGAATCATGCGATGGCCAAGTCGATGTTTTTAATTAAAAAGTAAAACATTTTTAATATTGATATATTAATAACTTAAGACAGAAGGTTACTGGCTGGTATTACATGGATCTCATAACCTTTTTATGGTAGAAAAACTGAGCTGCGAGACTAGTTTTTTTTACAGGATAGTTTTGTTGAGGTACAACTTTGTTGTTCATACAAACGCTATGAAAAACCAAGTTATTTTATTTTCTGATAAAAATATCGCAGAGACACTTACCTACCTTTCGCTGGTTCGGAATCCACGGTGTGCGAGTCCGACTCGCACTTGGCCGGTTTTTTATTAAAATAAAATTGCAGAAACAAGAAAGTTTGACCAGAGCAATAATTTTCACAGTGATAATTAAATGAAATCTCCTTAGCCCAAAAAAGTTGTACATAGGCTGTATCTTTACTTAGCACATAATCATTTTTGGCAGCGTTACAGCGTTTTGTTTCAAGCCGTGGTACTCCAGCTCTTATGCGCTCAGATTGTGGTACAAATCATGTAGGTGCCAGAAACATCTTATTGAAGACGAACAACGATACAATTTTTATTTTTATGTTATAGGAGGGCAAACGAGCAGTCGGAGACAATTTCACTACTATAACCGACGCTCATATGCATTCGCATAGAGACTAAACAGATGCGTTGCCCTCCATCCCTCTCCCACCTCAATGAATCACCGGCTACTACAAACCGAAGAAACGCGACAGCACAGCTGTCACTGTACGCTGGTATCGAGTAAACGAGAAGTAACCTAAGCGGTAGTACAGGCCCAATTCGGCTGCACTTGTATGCATGCAGCCATGACACTACCTGTTACTTTCGATCTTCTCCAATAGGCCACCATAAGCTTACATAGAGTCCGAAACACACCATAGCTAACACTTAACGATCTTATGAGAGATTCCTCCCTGATCGCGCCGGCCTAATAAGACGACAATGCAGCCTCTTGCGAAAAACTCTGACAATACTACACTGGTAAGCTTAGACCAGATTCTCTAACCTAGGCTGTCCAATACGGCGACGCCGGTAGTGCCCTGGGTTTTTTAGTGGGTATTCCGGGAGCTTCTTTCCCGGCGAGTCCCACATACCCCACATCGTCCCCGGTTTGGGGATGCGTAAAAGCATTTTCCCCAGGGATAACAAAAAAAAAAAAAGATTCTCTAACCTCCAAGCTGGGAGCAAATTTATTTGTTACTTACAATAAAACAATGGAAAATCCAAAACAGTGGATTTTCCATTGTTTTATCCATCGTGGTTTATTTACAACAACCATGATCACAGGGGACTCAACCACCCCTAAACACACTATCCTACTAATATTATAAATGCCAAAATTTGTATGTTTGTTTGTTTGTTTGTTACTTCTTCATGCAAAAACTACTGAACCGATTTTCATGAAATTTGGCACACACATAGAGGGTAACTTGGACTGACACATAGGATAATTTTTATCCCGAAAAAATGTTCCTCTGGGATGCAATGGGATAATTTTCCACGGGTTCAACGGTGTCCGTTTGTCAGTTTGTCCGTTTGTCCGTTTGTCCGTTTGTCCGTTTGTCCGTTTGTCCGTTTGTCCGTTTGTCCGTTTGTCCGTTTGTCCGTTTGTCCGTTTGTCCGTTTGTCCGTTTGTCCGTTTGTCCACTTGTCCGTTTGTCCGTTTGACCGTTGTTTGTCTGTTTGTTACTCTTTCACGCAAAAACGGCTACATCGATTTTCACGAAGAAACATATATGGTAACTTGGATTAACACAGAATTATTTTTATCCCGAAAAATGTTTTTATGGGATGTCAAGATATAATTTTCTATTTTCCACGGGATCGAAATTTACGCGGGTGAAACCGCGGGGCGTAGCTAGTATATTACATATAATATAAAGCTACTGAAACGTCTAGCTTGTAAAATAACTAAATAAATCGCGATAAAATCCATTAAAGTACGGGCACGTCGACTTTAAATGAATTTTGGATGACCTTGGGATTAACTCTATCATATTCATTGAATAATGAAATGATAACTTTAAAATAATCTTTGATAGTTTTAAGGGTAGTGAAGATTTTACAAGACAAAACCCGTCAAATGGCTCATGCAAATGAGTTCATGTTTTGGGTTCAGTTTGTGATTGATATAATTTCGTACGTCACTCCCATTCATGGACGACACTTGCTACTTAACACTAGGTGGGTGAAGTCACATGCCATGTTTTTCGATTGTAGATATTGGACGTGCCCCACGATTTTATTTTAGTTTAATCAATGCATATGTTTAAAATTTGTGTATTTCAAAAATGACATCTTTTCTGTCTGTCAGTGTAATATGGCGTCTCGATCACAAATCACTCGTCGCAACAGCGCGGCAGCGACCGACGCGGCCTCACGCGGCCCACACCGGTATTACATATTGATTAGATTAATTACGCGAAACACGCCTAGATGGCAGCTATATGGTTCAGAACGCCAACAATACTTACCAATCCTTTAATTTGATACCCATATTTATGGGATTGAAAACTACATTACCCGCCATTTTGTAGCAATGGCCATCTTTGATTTTAATTTTGTATAGTGCACTAAATTCTACTTGACAAGCCCTTTTATTTGATACCCATATTGATGGGATTAAAAAAACTAAGTTGTCCGCCATTTTGTAGCGGCGGCCATATTTGATTCACAATAATATTGAATATGGATAATTGTACTGTCACCAGAATCAAAGGCGTATACAAAATTTCAGATTAATCGGCTAACGGGAAGAAACTAAGTTGTACGCCATTTTGTGGCAGTGGTCATCTTTGATTTTGATTGTGTATAGTGCACTGAATTCTACTTGACAAGTCCTTTCATTTGATACCCATATCGATGGGATTAAAACAAACTAAGTTGTCCGCCATTTTGAAGCGGCAGCCATATTGGATTCACAATAATACTGAATATGGATAATTGTATTGTAACCAGAATCAAAGGCGTATACCAAATTTCAGATCAATCGGTTAACGGGAAGAAACTAAGTTGTCCGCCATTTTGTGGCAGTGGTCATCTTTGATTTTGATTTTGTATAGTGCACTGAATTCTACGTGACAAGTCCTTTCATTTGATACCCATATTGATGGGATTGAAAAAAACTAAGTTGTCCGCCATTTTGTAGCGGCGGCCATATTGGATTCACAATAATATTGAATATGGATAATTGTATTGTCAACAGAATCAAAGGCGTACACCAAATTTCAGATCAATCGGTTAACGGGAAGAGGGTTAAATTTCAATTACTAAATTCTACCCAAACAAACAACCGGGTGAGCTAAATAAAACCGTTTAAAAAAGAAATAGTTCGGAGCGCTCCCTTTAGTGACCGAGCAAAACAAGTTTATTTGGAAGGTCCAGAATCTGCATCGCACGTGTATTATACCTATAATATTTACAATAACAATTAATATTGTACCTACAGGTAATTAGTTAATACCTATTAAAATTCATTTTCAATTATTAGTTATTACTTTTAATAATATTCCCATTATAGTGTTATCGAGTAATAGATTTTTTAATTACACACGCGTAAAATAGGAAATTATTGTTATGCAGTTCCACGGTATC
>LUGF01026122.1:16712-34326 GCA_001625245.1 Calycopis cecrops
AATTGGCGGCGGGCTGGCGCAATGGTAATATAGTTAGGGTGACATAAAATATAACATAGCTCCCGCCCAGGACGTCTTTTCGTGGGGCATTTTTGTTTTATCTATATTTTAGTTATTTTGTAATAAAAAATACAAAATATGAGGTTAAGTAAAAAACGACTGCAAAAATATTAAAAATCTGAAAGAAAACAACAAGGCTGAGTTAGCAGTCCTTTGCAGTTGGACCTTGCCATTCAAAAGTATTGTTAAAAAATAAATAAATATTGGAATCCAACTGAGAAGTGCCTATTAACTATTCATTTCTTTTTATATGGTATCCCCCTGCGTTACGAAAAAAAAGGTTTTAATGAAAATGGAAAATTGTACTTGTTTAAGTACAATTTTCCATTTTCATTAAAACCTTTTTTTACACTTACTTTTAATTGGGTTTATTTAAATGTAATATATGGTTCTTTTCTTTGTTGAAACAGGTAATCAAACTTCAATATTTGAAATAAAGTTTACCTGCACCTTTCCATGAGTTTCCGATAAAAAGGTCTGGACAGACGTATCAATGAAAAAAGAAAAAAAAATTAAAACATGGATGGACAAAAAGTGATTCTACTTCAGTTTTTCTTTTTTAGATACGAACCTAAAAAAGTTCCTGTTTATTTAACATACCAGAACATTTTAAATACCGAAATATGAAAAATATTTTACTGGCCGCCTACAAAATTACGAGTATCTTTTTTACACTAAGCTAGAGCTAAGAATTTTTATATTTAAAAGGTACAGATATATGTGAATTTCAAATAAAAAAGCACTTTGTCTCGTGTTACTTGATTTTGTCCTTACTTTTTTAACTGGATTAAGGTCTTCATCATAATGTGTGATGTGGTGTCAGTGTAGTTTATACGTCTGTTTGCTAAGCTTATTCTTGTCAACTGCCTTACATACGTTTAGTTTAATGTACGAGCAAATTAGACCTTATAACTTAGTTTTATTAGTCGTGGCATAGTTTTAGTTCTATGTACCTATGTTATCCTAGCCGAATTTCGGCTACGTCGGCTGTCTCTATAGAGACGAGCAATCTGCGCAGGACATAATATGCACATGACAGGACATGTGCACAAGTGTGCGCGCACACAAAAGTGAACTCTTTATTCGCTTATTCTCTTATACCGATTAGACGGTAGTCCAACACGATCGGAGAAAAATCAGGCGCAGGATCGAAAACTTAACGTGCACTCCGAGGCACGGGGGTGCAACACCGCCAACTCCCTGACTCCGGACTGTTATTATAAATTGGAGTATCCCGACAACAATTTTTGGTCCGACACGGAATTCGAACCCGGGACCACACCTCTGTGGTTGAATATGCTTACCACTAGACTATAAAGCAGTCAGCCTATACCGTACCTATACAGTTTTTATGTTATAAAATAAAGTATTTTTAGTATTTTATTATAAAAGCAATTATTTTTTCCGTGTACTATAAGGTATATGAGCATTACACATTCTCCTTATATATTAATTATTATTATAACTCGTCAAACACTATTTTATATAGGTATTTAATATCCTACTATCCTACTAATATTATAAAGGCGAAAGTTTGTGAGTGTGTTTGTTACTCTTTCACACAAAAACTACTGAACGGATTTTCATGAAACTTTACATTAATATAGCTTTCATATCAGAATAACATAATAAGTTAAAATTTATAGGGATTTATATTTTTTTATTTATAATTTAGTAATAATATAACGATAACTGTCAAGTAAGTCGGAAAAAAATCAGCTCCCTGAGAGCAATATTGACGTGCGCTGCCCTGATCGTTGTAGTTACACAAATATAATTACTGTAGGATTATTTATCTTTAATAGTTCTAAATAAAAGTCCGCGACAGCATATAACTATCTTTTATGTGTAAGTCACTATGACCATTATAGTGAACCAAACAACATTCAATTAAATTAGATATTTTTTAACGATGCAAATTTTAGAATATTTATCGAACTCTTATGAGAATTGATACATCTGTCACTTTACGCATTAAATGTAGATAAACTTTGTTTTTACACTAAGTAACTTGGACTAATAGATTAAAAGTTATTATCACGATAAGATTGACTTAAACGGAATATGTAAAGCGCCTAAAATGCGCGCGACAAATTCGATTCTCAAAGCGATTTATTGTTTCATACAATACGTATATATTTAATATAATATATATTTCAGTATAATATTAGAATAATATATATTTCAGTATAATATTAGATTATGTATAATAAAAACAACACCATTTTTGAAGTCCGAAATCCACGCGAGCGAAGCCGCGGGCGGAAGCGAGTATATAATAAAGTAAAGAAATTCTATCAATTTGTTATTATTATGAATTATTATGAATGTTAAAAATGTAGACAGAACATAAATCTTAAATTTCTATCATTCTAAGCTCGGTGTTAGTTGGTTTGGTGAAGATTTTTTTTGCAATATTCTTTGCAGTAAACTAGGGCGTGCTATTCAAACGGGCACGTACTGTATTATGCACTAAAAGTTTTGTTTATTTTGTATATATTGAATCAATTAATTCTTGGTCGCAGCTCGGTCAAAATCGTAACTCTCTTTTTGCTTTGCCTCAGTCGGGTAAAAAAACCGGGCTATATAAAATATATAGAGGGGCTCAGACGCTATAGATAAATACCACAAAATAAAACACAAAAAGTATTTAGTGGCAAATTGGAGAGGCTCTACGCGATGCATATTCGCAGCGGTCGGGCCTGGCATGAAATATCACGGGCCGCAGTCCATCCTCAGTAGGAGGATCATACTTATCTTTATACTGTGACTCCTAGGTCTACATTATTATAAATTCCTGGGACTAGAAGATACTAGTGATATTTTTAGCCTTAACATAGCCTACTAAGCATTTATCGTACATTAAAAAAAAATCTTGGTTGGCAAATATAAGTTCCACAAATTGTTTAAAAAAAATTGAATTGTTGCGTATGAATAATATTAGTAGGAATCTGGGCGCATTAAAGCACGATGAGAACTAGCTGTGTAGCAATGTATCCACATAATAAACGTACAACGGAAGGCAGTCAAGTGATGCAGCGGGAAAACGCTTTTAAATCACGAACCCAGCGGATACGGATGTGGTTTGCTAATAAATACAGCGGTTTGTTCGCAGAAAATATTATTGATTTCCTAGCGTGTGATTTATGCGTCTTTGTTGACTATTTGTTTTTATATTCAATTACACAAATGTGGGTTATGTACCTACTCATTTAAAGTATCATTTACGTGGAAGTGCAAGTAAAAGGTATTTTTTTTGGATCTATATTTTGTGGTTGGCATTTCCTTTTGAAAATTCTGCGCCACTTGAAATTGCGGCTGAAGCTGTTGCTTCACTTCGGTCCCAACGTTGTACATGATGAAATTGGGAGATCTAATCAGCTCAATTTGCATGTAGGTATTCTGTAAAAGCATTTGCTTATGAATAATAAAAATAATTATGTTTTAAACTATAGTTTGAACGCGCTAATCTCTAAAACTACTGGTCCGATTTAAAAAAAAAGCTACGCCGTAGCAGTTGTCACTGCGATGACTACAACCCCATTTAGCTTGATTATTTATTTCGAGAATCTTAAGCAGGATATGTGTGCGTCCCCTCCAAAGATGCTGCCACCTTGTTATGGTGGCGGGGCTTGCGTGCCTCTGCGAACTCCAAGGCTATGTTGGACGGGGCCATACCGGGCAAGAGTGGGCTGAGGCCAGACTAGGAGCAGCTCGACTCGGGGTCCCTCAGCAGAGGGCGGCGTGAATTATTACGAGAGGCGGGTCCAATTTGGACAGTAGTGGTGTACTCCTTTACTGGGGCTAGGGGTCAGGATGGGAACCTGACCCCATTGTACGGTTTCACTTCGTAATAGGGACTGTTCAAAGGCAACCGGACAGTCTCCAAGGAGGAGAAGTCCGGCCCCTACGCCTAGTTCAGCCTGTCTCTGGAAGGCAAAAATAGTATAATAATAATAATAATAATTTGTAGACTTAACACCCTTCGTTAATCTAACCCGTGCCAAGTACCGTAAGGACTTGTGTTACGGGTACTAGACAAAGGAAAACATATTTAATAAGTATTATAAATTTAAGTAATTTTATATATTTAAGATTTTTATTATAGAAATACATATAATACATAGATAAACATCCATGGCCCAGGCGGAATTCGAACCCGCGACCCCGGGCGCGACATGCTTCGCTTATCAGAGTCCTGTAGGACTGCGCCAGCCTGGTCGTCAAAGTATATATTGTGTGCGTGTCGGTTAAGTAATTAAATTAGGTAGAAGGGTGTAAACATGCTACCCAACTTTGGATCTTATGGCCTCAGATACTTGCGACTTACCCTAGTTGCCTGAAAAAATAAAAAAAATATCGTGCGACTTTAGTTAACCGTATGAAACCCACAATAATATTATATATTTTTTGAACTGATATTAATATCGGAACTAATAAAATATAATTAGCATTCAATAGAATCTAACAGAATTTCCGATGTAATCCGTTAAGCTGTACATTATACCTTTTCCAATTATATCCAAGAGATCCAATTATATATTATTATGACGACCGGCTGGCGCAGTGGTACAGGGCTCGGATAAGCGGAGCATGTTGCGCCAGGGGTCGCGGGTTCGAATCCCGCCTAGGTCATGGATGTTTATCTATGTATTATATGTATTTCTATAATAAAAATCTTAAATATATAAAATTTCTTAAATTTATAAAAAAAACATATTACCTAAATATATTCCGTTGTCTAGTACCCGTAACACAAGTCCTTACGGTACTTAGCACGGGGCTAGGCTAACGTGGTGTGTAAAGTCCACAGATATTTATTTATTTATTTATATATTAGTCAAAGCGAAATGATATAACGTGTATAGCCAAAGCATATAATAATATACAATTACATAACGCATTTGGCAAAATGAACGAGTAGGTTCTGAGGTTTATCGCGTTCAATCATAAAAAGTCATTCGTTTTATAATATTAGAAAAGACTAGGTATATTATTCTTTATGGTTTGTTTTAAATGACGTACCTACCTAGTTCGATCAAAAACATTTTTCCATGCATTAGGGTTTTATGCCATAATATTATTTTTGCTCTAGAGATATTTTGAGATATTTTACATTATTTATCAATAAAAAGATTCCATTGTTGTTTTGATTTTTTCATGTTAACCTGGTACTGTTTTCAGAAGAGAGAGGTGAGAAAGGATAAAACAAGAGGTGGCACTGGCCGGCTTGTAAGCGGAAACATTAGTATCTTCCAACCAAATTTTTTTTTTGTTTGTTTAATGCCGTGCGTGGAGGTGTACCGGACGTACTCATGATAAAAATTTACCCTTAGTTTTTATCAGGTCGAGAGAGCTCAACTTCTTACAAAATCTTTTCAATAATCAGTAAATATGCCGTTAAAATCTTATTGCATGCAGTCTTATGACAAAAATATTTCATTGCATGTTTGCCTGGCTTTTACCACAGTCAGCCTTTTTTTTAATTTGACTCTTTGTCCACAACAATATGGTCAACAAGCCACTTTAGGGCTATGAAAGGATTGAGCCCTAGTTTATATATATTTGTTTTTGTTCGTGCATACACTCACCAGGGTGATGTAAATGATATACACGGTATATATGCATAACAGTTTATTATCACTTTATGTTACACAAAAACACAACGTACGTGGAAGGTGCGAGGAAGAAAGTCAAGGTGCGTAATTAGATAAGCACAGCACAGAACAGAAATACAGAAAGAGAAGCGAGTATATAAATTAGCAAGCGTGCGTAGCGGTTCTAGAGTAATCGTCGGTAAGGATCGACTGACTCTCTCGAATCTTTATTCTTCCCTCGCGCGGCGGGGATTCCAAAACCGGTTGCTCCTGCCACTCGATGTGCCCGCGCAAGTGGTGTTGTGTGTAGCACTGTCGATGTTGCGTTTATCGACATATCGATGAAAGCAACATCGATAATTTTTGTGAATGAATTATTTATTATTTAATAATGTGTATGTATGTGTGTATATATGTATGTAACGTCGGTAGGGTGCCTACACCACTCTGTCATTAGTTTTTCATAGTAAAAGGGTAGAGACGAGTAATGAAAGGGTTTTGGTGACTCACCATCTTCCGCATTATTGTTATGCAGATGCGTTCATAACTTTTTTCTTCCCCCCTGCAAGTTTCCGGAAACTTGAAAAGCCCACGAAGCGAATACGTAACCACAGCATAGCTGCCATTTCACGGAGGTGTTATGTGAGAGCAAGATACCTCTTCGCTCGTTCTGGCCCATGTTACTAACATCAAAAATGGTTCAGCTTCAATACGTATCAACAAAGAATCACAGATATGTACAAGGTCCATTATGTTTTTATAAATTAACTCGCGTTGAATACAATTATCACGTTTTTGTCATAAATTATGTCAAAGTGCTAACCTGTAACAGACGCGAATGCCAGAACATATCTGATCATATATAAATATATTTCATGTAAGAGGCTCGAAGCAGATCATTCAGCAAGAGCATTTCATTCTGACAGTTTTAATTATACTAGTAAATTAATCAAATGTATCGGTGTTTAAAATAAATTATTTATTCTAATCGCTCTTTTATTATTTTCTACGCACTATAAATTATAGTACTTATGCTATGACTGCCTTCTCATATAGAAAATAGCTTTTTCCCTCGGCTTCGCACGCCTTAAATTCGATGTTACTATACACATAAACCTTCCTCTTGAAAAACTCAATCTAATAAAAAAATCCCATTAAAATCAGTTGCGTACTTTTAAAAATATAAACATACAGACAAACAGCCGGCGGAAAGCGACTGTTTTATATTAGTAGTGAAGAACATCTATTTTGTCTCGTTCAACAATAACATTTAAGATTGTTATGTGAAAAAATCTCGTGTCACCATGTTTGTTCACATAATATGAAATAGAAAGCAGGAAGTTTAAGATGTCCTAGTAGTTTCAGAGAACGGTTTCATTGAAAACGTGAATATAGCTTGAAATTATTCACACCCATATGCAACTTTGTACGACTTAATGTATACACTGTTTTTTATTATCATTATAGGTATTTTATTAAATATAAGCTAGTTTATCTCATCCAATAAAACTGCTCTATATAATTCTGCTCTTACACGTAAAAAATTGCCGCGGTTCCCAGTGCCTGTTTTGCGGAACAAGCGTTCCATAATTTATGTTGTATGATCCCAGTCTACTTTGCCTTCGCATATGATTGTGCTCAAATAAAATGATAACGTATTCACACGACCTCGTGTGAAGTTGAACAAGTCACGTAGTCTGTGTGTGTTACTACTGAGGCAATGTTACGGTTTATATGAAGTGTAGTTATTAAGCGTGACAGGCGACAATAAGGACGTTCTTAAGGCTGCTGCTGCTGCAAAAAAAAAAAGAAATTACAACATTAAATTTATAAAAATATACTGAACTACAAAGTATTACTAACTGACTAACACAGTGACGTCTCAAACATTGTTGACGTCTCAAACATTGGAAATTAAAATAAGCAAGAAACTAAAATTGAAATCATGTGTGCCAAATTTCACTTGACTATCTTTAACACGAAAAAAACTATATGCATTCTACTTTGTTTTTGCTCTCCTGTAAAGTTGTAATTTTTCAATTAGAACCATTTACGTTGTCGTCGTCGAAACATCCCGTTGTCTTTCTTTCTATATATTCCTTATAGTAAATGTTCTATTTGAATAAAGAATAGCGTCTTACATGAAAGTATACCACCAGAAGCCAATTCTCAGAGTATCATCGTATGTCTACAGATATATATCGCCGGTACCTAGTAGCTCGACAGCAATTAATGTAGAATTCTAGAAATTTTCCCGAAAAAAATTTATAAAGCTATAATGGTGTTTTTAGAAGAGGCGCAGATATTATGATTTATGAAACAAAAAAGAACTAAAAATGTAATAATTGAACAGGTTTGTTTGTTTAAGTAGTTTTTTTATATGTTTTTTGAATTTGATTGAATCGGGCGACACAAAAACCTTTATCGACAAATCGAACATTGAGGTTGGTAGAGCCCAGCATAGTTTGCCTCGCACACAAACGCATACACACACTGAGAGATTTTCTTTTTGGTCTTGCCCTTATTGTTGCATCGCTAATCTAACGGTATTATATCCTTATTGTCGTCTGTCACGCATGATACTCGTAACTACATTTAATATAAACCATAACATTGCCTCAGTAGTAACACACACAGTCTACATGACTTGTTCAACTTCTCACGAGGTCGTGTAAATACGTTATTTGAATCACTCATCAATCTACCAAAACAGCGCGAAAGGGAAATTAAATATAAAAAACGTATTAAATATATTTCAGTTATCAACGGGGCTAGACTAACGTAGTGTGTAAAAGTCCACAAATATTATAATAAAGAAAAAACTATTGGGTGAGAATATAAATTTACACTCCAGTCCGTGAGTCAAAGAACTTTTATAATTTATACCCAAGTAATATAAATTGCAGGTAGGTAAGGTAAGATTGTTCAATAAATTATTCAATGTACTTTTATTAAAAAGGTAAATATATTTTTAACGTATAAATAATATTGTATCAAACGAGCAATCGGGGCGATATTTTCAAGACTACCGACGACGCCCATTGATATCCGCATAGAGGTTACACAGATGCGTTGCCTCTTTTGTCCTCCTCCCTCCACGGGCCACCGGCTAATTACACACCGCACGAAACGCGACAGCACAGCTATCTCTTTACATCGGTGCCGTGTAAGCGAGAGGTACCTCCCGGGTCGTGCCGGCCCAATTTGGCTACATGCGTGCAGCCAGCGTGTCACTACCTCTTAATAAATATATACCTATTATAGTACTCACATATTTGCCTTTGAGCAATTGAGCAATATTATATAGGTACCTAGATAGTAATATTATATTATTATATCAAATATAGAATCAGTTTTCAATATGTAATTTATTAGTAATTAGATGGATGGACATATATTTGCTAATATCATTTTTATATTGCTTTATTTATATATTAATACGTCAAGCCAAAACTTCGTGAACTGTTTTACAAAAATTGTGCGGACGGAATAGTATGAAATTTGGCACACTAATAGTTTACGTGTAAGAGAAGTGCAGAACGCTAATATTTTTTAATATATTAATACGTCAAGCCAAAACTTCGTGAACTGTTTTACGAAAATTGCGCGGACGGAAGAGTATGAAATTTGGCACACTAATAGTTTACGTGTAAGAGAAGTGCAGAACGCTAATATTTTTTAATATAATTGTTAAAAAGTACCTACTTTAATTTAATAAATAAAACTTTACACATACTACAATGCATTTGACACATCCTACTAGTATTCCTACTAATATTATAAATGCGAAAGTTTGTATGTTTGTTACTCTTTCACACAAAAACTACTGAACGGATTTTCATGAAACTTTACAGTAATATAGCTTTCATATCAGAATAACATAATATGTTAAAATTTTGAATCATTTTTGAAGTTCGAAATCCACGCGGGCGAAGCCGCGGGCGGGAGCTAGTTGGTATACAACACACACGTAATTATTGATGAAGTTTCTGTCTTTAGCAAGTGTTGATAATTTTAAATATATTGTTTCACTTAGATCGAGTTTCGATCACTAGTACCTATCTTTAGATCTGCTAACTCTTTCGCCCCCTTTTCCATCTACACCTCTCACATGCATTTCATCTCATCTCAACGTATAGACAATTACTTTCAAAATATGTACGACAATTTGATGGAATATGTCCACACTCGATATTGAGCCGTACGATATTGCAATTTCCTTGTCCTTACGCCACAACGTAAATCTGGTTCATGTCTACGTTGTGGCGTACGTGTACGTGTCACGGGTATTGCCGAATATTGGTGTAATGAAATTTGTCAACCGCCATGTGGCTTGAATTAAGTATACCTATAGACTGCACCATCACCGACAGTCTATTGATTTCAATGATGGTGCATCAGTTTGGTTTTGAAAGTGGATTTCATTTTATCTAGTTAATTTATGTATTCTGATTTTTTCCTGCACAATAACACACTACAGCAACCTGTAATAAGCGCATTTCGCATTGCTATAATTTTGAACAACCGTCAACAGTTATCAACATCATCATCACCCTTTCAACAGTCCTTGGATTATGCGGTTCTAGAACATCTATATCAATAACTATAAAGTTATATATTAGTTTGTAATTGGTGATTTCTGTAAAATAATACTGCAACGTGCTACCAGATATTAGCATCTTCATACAGAAAACTAAACTCTTATTTAGTTACTCGATATTGCTGGCATAGATACTAACTACATTAACATATTAAACTACGTGTTTAGTTATCCGCACACGTTTATAATTACTACTAACAAAATATATTTTTATTAAAAATGGCACATACATGCTAGTTTAGTGTAAGGTGGTGCCACTCTGCGTTGAACCCAAATTAGTCCAGCACGAGCGGGTCTACGCTGTCTCGCTTCAAGCACTATCCGGTGGGCCGAGAGGAGTAAGGAGGGCAACGCATCTATATAATTATATGACATTGACTGCTCGCTTGCTTTTCTATGTTAAAAAAAAAATATCCACATAGTGATTAACTTGCACAAGTTAAGACTCACTTAAATGCGTGATTTTATTCACACATTTTTAGGATTCCGAAACAATTGGGCCTTCGTAGTTGAAATTTTGTAGGTTGATGTATTCTGTTAACCGCTATACTATTCGAATTTTGGATCAAAATAATAAATTAAAAATTAAGGGAGAGCTCTCTATATATGAATAGGTATTTAAAACAACAATAAAGTTACTAAAACCATTTTTCGTCAAAATCAATTGTTTGAAAGATAGACGCTTCCAAAGTGGAAAAATATGTCGCCTATAATTTTTAAGCGTGTTTGTAAGTGAGCCATCTAAAATATATACTTATATTATGCTGTAGATCTTAATGGAAACTTTCAACGAAAGTTGCTTTGAGAGAGATATCATTGTTAGTTTTTAAGAAATAATACATTTCAAAAAACACAAATACAGCTTTGTTGTTCATTTTGTATGAACGACAAAGTTGTATTTGCGATTTTTGAAATGTATTATTTCTTAAAAACTATGAAACAGAGTTATTTTTATAGTTATTGGTACGAAACCCTAAATGAGCGAATTCGACTCGCTCGTGGCCGGTGAAATTGCCACTATCATTAAATAGGAATTGGCGCAAGTAAAACACTACTGAAGGCAGTGTCTAAAATTCCTTTAAAGGGTAAAAACCATTAATTAGTGAAATAGATAAGACTAATAAGACCGATTCGATTCTACCCTCGTCATCAGCTAAAACTTTTGAACCGATTCACTAAATCAAAAATTAATCCTCTTTTTGACATGAAAGGGAATTTTCAAAGGGGATTTTGTACTGAAAAAAATACTCAGCGATTTATATTTCAATTCTCGTTAACAATCATGTGCGTATATTTATAATGGACTTAAAAAGGTGGAATGTTACTCTATCCACTTCTCTCTAATATTTTTATTTCAGATATTTTTTTCAGACAAGGTTTCATCCTTAAAAAAATATGTTTTTGAAGGGAGGATTAAACGTAGATAGTAGAACAAAAAAGTTTGTTTACTGTTACATTAATTGGGCTAATATTAAAAGTAAAAATAGAAATAAGTAAATGCACGTGATTTGTTATTATATTACATTTCGTGATATTAATAACTAACCTCATAAACGGGGACTATTTTGAAGTTTAGTATAGACAACATTTGTGAAGGTTTTGTGTTCCAAGCTGTCACGATTTTTGTTTGTGTGTCATAATTGTTGAAATTGATTTATTAATATATGATTTTTATGTTTATTTACGTATGAAATGTGAATCCATCTTGCTTTTTATTCCTTGAGGAATGATTTTTGCAGCCTTTCACTACACAATTCAGCATATTCACGTAATAAAGAATTATTTATTGGGATATCATAAGCCATTGACGAACTGTCACAAACTAATCACTTGCAAGACTTGGGTGTAGTTTTGCAGTCTTCACTACATTGTTCGCAGATTTCCGTCTTTACTGGTTTGAGTTCTAATAATTATATCTTAAGTTTAACGCCAATATTACTCATTGCAATAAAGCTTTTCTCTGTTTGAGACATTGAATAACACGGGGCTAGGCTACCGTGGTATGTAAAGTCCACAGTTATTCGGTCGTGGTCGAATTTCAGCGAGCGGCTAGCTGGACACACAACCCGCAAATCGCTTTACCAAACCGCATCGCCAGACCGTTTATACGGATGATTAAAATAGCGTTTAGCTCGATTATTTTCTTCGAAAATGTTGAGCAAGATGTGTTCGTGTCGGATCTAAAAGTTATAAAATAACTATTTAAAGGTCACCGAGGTAAGAAGACGGCCCGAGGCCGTCGGGGCTATATGCGGGTACAGCACTATCTCCTTTGAGGCGACTTGCGTACTGGCGAGAAGTGGTCCTAGATTGGGAGCAATTACAATTGCAGACCATTGGCCGGCAGTAGTAATGTAGAGGCGAGGAGAGAGAGAGAGTGCGGGTTGCTCCGATCAGCTGACAAAAGTACTCTCGGGGTATGGTTGCTTCGGGTACAGGTAATCTGTGTCGCGTGGCAGGTAGGGAAGCGACCACAGAATGCCATCACTGTGGCTATGACACGTCGCAGCGTAGCCGGGAGTCGTGCCCAGCATGGGCCGGGGAGCGTTGTGTACTCGTCGTAGCCTTGGGGACAGACCTCTTGCGGCCGACCATAATACAGTCCATAGGCGGTAGTAAAGAGACGTGGGCAGCGGTTCGGTTCTCCTACGAGGAGGTTGTTTCGCGGAAGGAGGCGGCAGAGAGAGTAAGGGAGGAGTGTGACCCCCTCGCTCCTCCACAACGCCGCAAATGAGCCGGGGCTCGCAAGAGGTTGTACAACCAACTTTTCCCCCCTAACCGAGGCTGGATGAAGGATGCAGTGGGCATCAGTCACCCTATGTAAGGCCTCATGGAGGAGAAGGCGCGCTCGTTCCCGAGTAGTAGAGGCCAGAAGGATTCCTCTCCTGCCCTTCCCCACTGCTTGTTTGTGTGGTGGACGACCAACGGACGAAGGCAGTGGATGTGGCATCCGTTTCCATTGCTTTCGTCGTAAGTGGAAGGGTACCTCACACCTGGAGGATGTAGTGGGTATACGCCATATATTTTGCGGCGGGAGTCCCTCATAACTAATCGCTTCTCCCGAAGTCAAGTGGTATGTGTAATGCATTTCCTCCAACTCCTCCAAAAAAAGAATTAAAGAAAATATCATCTGCCACGTATCAATTACACGGTACAATTTGGTCTCATGTGGCCGATCGCCGCGCGGCCAAAGTCGGATACCAACTAAGCCAACTTTAAAAGCTTGTGGCTTTGGTCACGTGCAACCTATCCGAATTGCTACTTTGAAGGATGATACCTAAATCAGTTCATTATTTTTATTGTTTTATAATTGTATTCATATCTTTATTTATAGAATATGGCGGGGAACATATAGTCTACGAACAGCCTTTAGATGCCAACATAAGCCCATTAACGCCCTGGTGTAGGCTATACATATTCCCCTCTTTCCTCCTGTCGTGTGAGCGAGAGGCACCTCCTTAATTATGACGGTCCAATTAGTCTCCTATATTCTGTGACACGTCCACCTCTTACTATTTATTTTGTTAAGTGCGTGTACCTAACCACTGGACGCAGTTATGTAATGAGAAAGAAATTACGAAGACAAATTAATAATACCTACCTACTAATATTATATGCGTAAATATTAATTGTATGTATGTATATGTCACTTTTGGTTCAAAAAATAGAACGGAATTGTATGAAATTTGACACAGACAAAGCTTACAATCTGGAATAACATAAAATTCCTTCGTATTAGAAAAATAATCATTATTAATCAAGACATACATTATACAGGGCGACAGAAGAGGTAGGGGTTAGGATGGGAACCTGATCCCATTGCATTCCGACGTGGAGTAGGGACTGTTCATAGGCAGCCGAACAGTCTCCAAGGAGGAGGAGTCTGGCCTATTCACCGAGGCCAGCCTGTCGCTGGAGGTGCCCTGTTGCTTTTAGATCCGGGGCTCTCCAATTATAGCGGCTGTAGGCCACCCGCAGAGACAACTCAGTTGTCGAGCCCGACACTGTACCCGGTTGAGGTATTCCCCTGCGTTACCAAAAAAAAAGGGCGATGGAAGAGGTAACTCTATGGGCGTCATTATCAATCAAAATCAAAATCAAAAAGTTTTTATACAAAATAGAATTACAGGAATTACTTTTTGAACGTCAACAATAAAATCTACCACCGGACAGGACAGGGCAAGGGTTGAACCCTTGCCCTGTCCTGAGAAGAACCGGCGAAACAAACTCAGCGGGTCTCATGTTGTGATTTGTAAGATTAAAAAAAAATATAAAAATACAAATTTGCATATTATTAATGATATACTACAATACAATTTCTAAATTTACAAAAATTATGGTACAGAAACAGCCTGGGAGGAGGGTACTAATCCCAAGATGTGGTATCTGTCATATAATCTGTTACCTTATAGTATGCCTTACCACACAAACGCTCTTTAACAACTTTTTTAAATTTATTAATCGAAAGTTTTTGGACGCTTTCTGGGATCCTATTGTAGAGGCGTATGCATTGCCCCCGAAATGAATTCTTTACTTTACTAAGTCTATGAAATGGTATGTCTAATTATGCCTGTTTCTCGTATTTATGTTATGATTATCATTTGTCATTCTGAATTCACTAATGTTCTTTCTTACATACAAAACATTATCCAAAATGTATTGAGAGTGAACAGTCAGTATACCGGTATTCTTAAATTTATTTCTAAGTGATGTATTGGAGGCTAGTTGATAAATTGCACGAATAGCTCGCTTCTGCAGCACGAAAATAGTATTTATGTCCGCAGCGTTTCGCCACAACAGTATGCCGTAAGACATAATACTGTGAAAGTAAAGAAAATAAACTAATTTAGCAGTATATTCATCTGAGATTTGCCTAATTTTTCTAACTACAAATGCTGCCGAGCTAAGCCTATTCGCAAGCATGGTGTTGGCGCAAGCATTAGCTATCACAAGTCTCTTATACAAATACTTTTTGAAAATTTGCGAAATAATCATTATCATTATTGGAAAATAGGTTGTCAATAATAATCATTATTGGAAAATAGGTTGTCATGGTAACTTGTAACAATGGGCCGAATTGTCAACCCATCCCCACCCACCCTACAATATTGTGTATTCGAAATATCGACTGCAGTGCCGTATACCGGGCTGATTTGTGAATCTAAACCATTCTCAAACCCCCTTCAAAACACACATAAAATATCGTCAAAATCGGTCCCGTCGATTAGGAGGAGTTCAGTGACATACACACGTATACAAGAAATATATTATGCATAATTATGTAGACGTATCTAACCATGCATATTATATTTTGATTAAAACGTTCGCTGCCTGCGACTGAACGTTCTAATCTTTGGCTACCAACTTTTCATAGGATTCAACAAGTTGCTCGCGATTGTAGATATTTAATCGAAATTGTTCGTTTGCCACTTGTCTAGGGGAGCTGACCTCTCAACATAATTTATTTAACCTTTAACCGTTGACACCTATAAGCCATTTATTATGTCAACCACATTTTCGCACAATCTGATTTGTGAATCTGATTTATGGTAAATGTAAGTTAAATCCGATAGAGACCAAAATATTTTAATGTTACAATATATTTTTATGGTAAGAAAATTCAAGTATGTGTATATTTTGTCACCGTATGATTGTTAAAACCGCTAGTTTAGAAAATAACTCTAGAGATTATAAACTGTCGAAAACTTGTGAACTGTATCAAACAATCACAATTTAACGCTTAATTTTTCGTAAGTTTATAATCTCACCTGAGCAAACCATGAAATTATGAGCTAAAGGATCACAATATGAGTGATTTTGATTACCCGTAAAATTGTGAACCGTTCCTGATGGGTCGGTTTAGCAATAGGTCGTGCTGTTGCATAGAGACGTCAGAGTCGCATACTCGGCCCAATTAGGTTCGAAGGCTAAAACCCATTTCACACGATACAATTTGACGTCCAATTTTATCAAATGGTTTGTACAGTTATCAATTTATTGACAGTTTATAATCTCACGACTTCTGAGATTGTAAAATGACGGTGTGTACTATCTTACGGTGACATATTATATTTACCACATTACTGGTACCTGATGCCGAAAGTTAGCCTGGAATAACGTTTCTACTTAGAGATAATTAAGCCGTCAATGAAGTAAAGTGAATATGATGTTTTTTTACCTACGTATCTTGATGTACCTACGCCTATGTAAGATGTCAAAAACTATTTTCTAAGAATTTCATAGCTGACAAATAGAACAATCAAGCGATTGCTATTTATTATGTATATTAATCGCCTTTAAAATTATATTAATAATAGTCACAATTATATATAAGTAGAATATTATAGAAATCCTCAAACACTTGTATAATATCATTATAACATCTATTATAAAAAGTGTTTTCCCTTTGGATCACTCGATTGTCTTCCGTTGTAATTTTGATATGAGGATGTATTGCGACACAGCTATTTTTCATTGTCTCCTAAAGTGCCCAGTTTCCTACATATGTCGGGGAACATGCCAAAGCGCTTTATTAAACAAGAGCCTTGTGATATTTATGAAAACCGCGTATTTCTCTTGCGGGGTTAGTTTTGTTAATAAAATGATTTCTAAATGTTGTGGCTCTTTAGTCCTATTAATATTTATCATGTAACTAAGCTTAATAATTAACCTCTCCTATTTCAATAATATAGAATATTTTTAAGAGGTAGTGTCATTACTTCTAAACCACATAGCTTTGGACTACAAACTACCCGCATATACTTGAGCAGTTTGTGAGGAAGATTAAATTGGCACGGGATCAAGAAAGAAGAATTGCCATATAATATGTATACTACAAGGAATATAAATATATTACAGTGGCAAAATCAATAATCAATAGGTACATGAAAGATAAAATAATTAGAAAATTTGTGGTTTTATGTAATGCCAATTGAAATTTACATCTATTATAATATGGATACTCTATCATCCCCGTATGGTATTTGCGTATAAAATTCAATTTTGTGTTAAAAATAAAACGTCAATATAAATAAAAAGTTAAATTGCGTAAGGAAGTACAGGCCAATATGAGAAACACATCTCTGACTCGGAAAGTTTTACAATTTTTAATGCACTAGGAGATTCTTTACCAGACTTGGAGAATTTGCATGTTATAAAAGTCACGTGAATTTTCCAATGCAAGATTGAAATTTCTTCATAAACTTGTTTCTGAGCTAGAATTTTGTGCGAAGTGAACAAAGATAAATTGATTATAAAGACTAATAAGAAGTGGAAACAGCTCCGGTAAACGGACCATGTTATGCCAGGGGTCATGGGTTCTCATCCCCTCTGACGATGCTGACACCGAGTTATGGTG
>LUGF01026138.1:0-29782 GCA_001625245.1 Calycopis cecrops
AGAGATAAAGCTTTAATTTTTTTTTTAAAATAGTTAAAAAATCGTCGGAACTCAAATATGAATTTTCACATCGATACGAAAAATTGCCCCTTGGCAAAATACGAAAACGTGCGGACCAAAAATGGGCCATTTTTCGGAGGTCATTTTAAAGACGATAGCGATCGAAATTGGAACAATACTTTTCATATTAATAAAATATGAGTCAAGAGGCAAAAAATAAGCACCCATAAGACGACTACAACCACGGGAAGGTTATAAATTTTTACTTTACTTTTTTTTTTTTTAGCGTTTATTGTCAATAACTCAAAAAGTTGTAAAAATTTTTCAAAAAAAAAATTATGGTACGTGTAAGTTGTTGAAAGGAATATTTATGCACAGTTACAAGCGTACAAAAACATTATAAAAAAAATAAAAATATTTAAAAACTTGCGTGTTTTTGATGGTCTTTGCAATTATTTAAACAATTTGTTGACCGATTTTGAAGTTTAAGGTCGCAAAATGACCACATTATGATCACTTTAAAAGGATAAGAATTTTAAATCGATATTGTTTGTTGTTCTTTAGTTATCTTAAAAAAAACTGTTTTTTACCTATAAAACCAATTTTTAAACAGTCTTCCGCAACTCCAAAAATGACACACTAAATTTTCTCTCATTGTGTGTGAACAGACCAACCCATTTTTGCGCATTATTTGCTGGACCTAATTACAGTAAATTTTAAGCCTTATTTGCCTCTAGCAGCTGGGCTACATGGAAATAACACTACCCACATATTGAAGTAGGTAATTGTGTTAATGGAGATGGTCACCAAAAGAGCGGTTCTTTTCAACCTGGTCCCTGTACTATTAGGAGGTGCATCTTACTCACGATTCTCGTAAGTCTGCACAATCTGCGCGACCTCCCCCTTGGGTCTGGTGCACAATATCTCCACCAGCACCTCCTCGTCTGTGCCCGCTCCCTCCATGCAGTAGTGGAGCTCGCGGCAGAGGTACTCCGCGGGCGGCAGCATCAGGGCGACTATCACGTCCTCGAAGTGACCGCCCAGCTCGGACTTCAGGTCGTCTATTATGTCCTGGAAATATATTACATATGTCAGAAATGGCGGTACCGTGGCGGTTTCGGAAAGCCAGTGCCATCTAGCGGCGCTCGATGGAGTTAGTGTTGAAATGCACCGGACCGGTGTGACGTAACCGATAGGTGGGGCGCGCGAGCAGTGCGATTCTCACTTCACTTTACTATTGGCGGTCGGCCGGTGCGGACTACACCAAAACCATCATGCGTTCCTAGTGCTACGAGTACCTGCCTGCCAACGTTGGACATTTGTGTTTAACATTACCCTTGAGGTCCACAAAGGATTGTGTGACGAGAAATAAAAAGTGCATAAAGTGTATTCGTTGTTATTCTGCTCGATTACCCATCCACGCCCACATGAGATATCTGATGATAGGTGGAAACTATGCCCTCGACCCCGATATATATTTTTTTATATTCATGACGTTATGGGCAAATATGCAAATGTTTCCCTCCTCTAGGTTCCATTGACATTTAGAAACGGCATTTAAAAAAACGAATGCAAATACAATCCGTCCTCCACCGCAGTTGTTCCATCTAATTTGTCAATGAAATGTAGGAATATAGCAGCTGTTTGGACAACAAATACGTAACACTAGCTATTGGTGTCTATTTTAATCGCGCGCCTAAATAAAGCCTGGGAAAATTAGTTCTATTTTCATATTTTTATAAAGAACTATTTTCATTATTACAAAAATATTTTCCCACATTAGATGGTTGTGAGGGTACGATAACTTCGGCCGAGGCGGAGTTGATATCCAGTGGTTACCGTGTTAGCTTGACACGTTGGCGGTTCTAGCTTCGGTTAATGTTGTTACAGATTATAATCTACATCTGTGCTAAATTTGAATGTGCGTGAAAGTACGAACGTGGAGACTCATTCATAAATACAAAATACAAATACAAAAATACAAAATATTTTATTTCAAAAACTTGCTTTTGCATTATACTTCTATACCACATTATACTTCTGCATTTTATTACGTCATGTTTTTAATCTCCTTTTAAGCAATACATTGCTTGTGGTAGGAGAGACCGCCCTTCCATATGTAAATAAATTGTATTACATTTGGGTTGCAGATGGTAACGGGCATGGTTAGTCACCAAATAGCTCCTTGCTGCCTTTTTTAAGCTACAAAATAACAATAGCTGGCCCTCGCAAGCTTCCGTTCGTGGTGAAAAAGTCATTAGTCATCGACTACATCGATCAAAAAACAGGAGCTGCCACCTGCGGCCGTATCGATCGAGCTGACGTTTCATTTCAACTTAACAGCACTTTGATTACAATAAAACAACTATTAGATTTTATCACGGTTTAATTAAGTATAGAAACCATGTTTCACACTTGTTAAATAATTAAATAAAAAGCGATAAAATCTGTTAATGTTTTTTTATTGTAATTAGTAATATTCGCTTAATCTTAGGCACTTTGATTTCAATGTACTCTTATCGGATTAGTTCCTTATATGGTACATTATGAATGGCATGTATTTGTTGTAAATTTGTATACAAAGTTGATAAAAGCGAGAGGTATTAAAAGAAAACACCTATTTAGTGTATCATTTCTAGGCTACACAATAAAAATCAGATCAATCGGAATAATAGTTTAGCCACAGGAATTTTTTAAAGTTTTTCTCACTTCATTCACCCCGTACGAGGTTGCCGCTCGCTGTAGCCACCCGGTATAAAGCATGATTACATTGTTTTTCGCTATTTAACTTGTTTGAAAAAAGTCATTTCGTTTACTTGTCGTAAACATTTTTTCAATAGTTTCGGATTAACAGCTTACAGTTACAGTATATGTGGTTTAATTTAACGCCTATCGCTTTTATCCACATTGTATAAAAGTCAGGGGTGAAGCAAAGGCTACATCGTTGCAAATGATATAGTGTGCGGCAGTCTGGAATATCCTGTTTAGGTAGTCCAAATAGGCATCAGACATCACTTTCCAGAAAATGAGTAGAGACGTATACGAATGGTTAGGGATAGTACAAAACATAATTATATGTATTTGTGTAATCAAGGGCGGCCCGCCCTTGGCCCGGGAGCCTCCATACTGCCAAAGTTGGTCTGTGCGTGTTTTATGAAGGGTGAGCTTATTTATGTCCTATGTCCTTGTGGGAGGCTATTGTCACTGCGATAGAAACACAAGTGGCATGAAAAAAAAGATCTAACAACCAAGTTTCAAGTTTGTTTTGTATACGGAGGCAAACGAGTAATCCGAGTAATAACATCGGCACAAAACCACGCAGACGTGTTTTCGATGGCTCATTGGTAGGAAAAGGCCCTCTTAGCTAACTAACAAACAGCACAATACGTAACTTGCTGCCACAGCATGTATTTTTTTTTTCATTTTACCTACGTAACCATTACATACATATAGCCATGTATTATGTGAAATCCATTCCAAGGCAAGGGCCTCTATTTAACCTTGAGGTAATCCAGTCATTCATTTGGAAGAGAAAGTTTATCAGCTCTCTTACAGTTTTAAACTTTCACTCGTAAAAAATGTATCCGTCAACTTGGTGACGTATTAACCGTTCATTTCCTGTGCATAATGGATAACACAACCTGATAGTTACTGGTAAAAAATAGACATAAAGAAGTAACTAAGAAAAAGAAATATAGCTACCTACTTTATTTTAAAATATGCCTTAGAATAAACGATATAATCTTGACAATATGGTTTTTACCAGACTTCGTAAGATGAGCAATATTCTTCGAGCATTTATTTGTATGTTCACTGCTGCAGTCTAAACAGCTTGATGGAGTTTAACGTACGAGGTGTACCTACTTAATTAGATTCGTCTTGATAATACTAGTGACACTGAGTACATAAAAATTTATTTTAAACAGTCAGGTGTTTTATAAATGATAACATTTTTAGTGGTATTAGGCAGAGAAAAATATACGCGTAAGCAAACGAGCTATACGTAACACAGTAAAGTGGTTCGCGGTGCCATAACTTAATTTTCCTGTGCTACGTATTTTAGTCTAGTTAGTAGTTAAAGCAAGTTCTCACTATCAGTCTAATTTCCCGTGTTATCATCCCCATATTATATTTACGTACTATGTCATACGATCAGATACAGATTCAAATTATATTTTTTCGTCATTTTTATTGAATTGCTCCCCTGTAGTGTTAAGATATTTGGTTTTGTGCACAATAGAGAATATTTCGTCCATTCTTATTATCCCACCACTGGGCCACTTAAGAAAATTAAGTAGTAATTCATTTCAAATAATAGCCATCATCTAGAAATAATGTCGGTATTCTAACCATATCTATAATTAATGACAACATGAAATCTGTTCACGCAATATTAAAAACTAGCTGCGTCTTTCGGTTTCACTCGCATAAGTTTCGATCCCGTGAAAATATCGAGATAATATGTATACGTTGACCCGACCTGTTGATAATATTCATGCAAAATTTGAAGTACATAAATCGATGCAGTACTTTTTGAGTTTAGCCCGGACATACCTACATACCTACAGACAAACAGACAAAAATTCCGAAAGCTATATTTTTGTTCTCGATATCGATCACGCCCTCTTATTCTTTCAAAAAATATTCAATGTACAGTTTTGACTTTCTTATGATTTTATTATACGTATAGATGATAGCAAAACAACTTGTAACGTGAACCATGTAAACAAAATATTATATTATTAATATAAGTATATTAAAAATATGTATGTTTTTATACATATTATAAATTAATATTAATAATTTAATGTTTTGTTTACATGTTGTTTATTACAATGTTGTTTATACAGTACAGGGCTAGTGGAATGTCGTGTCACAGATTAAATATTATCACTAGTGGGTCGCCAGCAAACTTTCATGTTTATTCAACTGATTCTTTAATAATTTCGAAACCTACGAAACAAATAGTATATTATATTAGTTCAGTTGGCAGTTGATGCTCGGTACCAATTTACCGACATAATTTTTTAATTTCTTTTCTTTATTTTTTGTACATCTACGTCCAGACCTGTTTAAGAGTAAGTAAGAATGTATTTGATGTGCACAGTGCAACTGTCGTTCTAAAACCACTGATACAAAAAATATGCTTTCATTAATAAAAACTATTCTATAAAAAAAAGTGTGTGCTTTAGACCACACAACTGAAGTAAAACTTAATTATTGATTTTCATCACCGATTCATTACCGTAGTAACAATGACATAACATGTCATATTATGATATTTATTTTTTAATTATAAAAAAGTTTTAAATCGAATTTGAGTTTTGAATTTGAAAGGCAACTTCCATTGGCCTCGCCCGACGTGTGATTTTTGTAATGCTCTCGCCAGCTCCCCATGTCAAACGCGCGTAGAGAAGTTTTACTTCGAAAATATAAAGAGGATTTTTTTGTTTGATTATATCGAGTAGGTTACAAAACTACCGGAGCGATTTAAGGATTTCTTTCGGTTATAAAAGTTCTATACTATCAGACAGCGCCACACCAAGAGCGGGCGCACCTGTAACGCACCTTACTGTTGCGTGCCGTTTACTATTATATCATTGCCTCAATTACAATAAAATTAAAACTGTGGGAATGATTTGACGACACGACTGATGAACTTACGATCGTGTTAGGTCGTTATTATAATAATTTTATACAAAACTGGCCGAACCGCGCACACTCATTGAACTGTCAAAAATCAAAATTATAAATATTCTTTTTTTATGACATAGCAGTCGGTGCAATTTTCATGACTGCCGCCCATAGACATCCGCACAGGGGTTATACACAAGCTTTGCCCTCCATCCTCCTAGTCTACATGGGCCACCGGCTACTTACACACCGCACTCACGCGACAGCACATCTCTTACTTTACGCCGGTGTCGTGTAAGCGAGAGGTACCTCCCAGGTAGTACCGGCCCAATACCTCTTACTAAAATGTCTATGTAACATCCTGATAATGTAACAAGAATGGTTACAATTGGTCCAGTCGTTTTTGAGCCTGAACAATCAAACAAAAAATCCTACCTCTTTATAATATACATAAGTACATATAGATTATTTTAGTACTTTCACTAATTAGTAGTAGTGATTGAAAGAAAGAATGAAAGAAAGAAAGAATGTATTTATTCGCACAATCACACTTAACAATTTACATACTTAATATTTTAAATGGTTGCGAATCGGTCTCAAGCTCGGCATTTGCTGGCATAACTTGCATTGCAGGCTGATCGGGCATGCGCGACTGACAATATCTCATCAACACCCGACAACTATGCATGTCCTGCGGCCTGTGATAATTGAGCGTCTGCCCGCAGATATTACAGTGCCATTGCTGCTGCAGCACGGGCTGGCAGTAGCGCGGTGGCTCCTCTCAACGGAAGCGGCAGTCACCCTATCGCGTTTCGTGCGGCATGCGAATCCGCGTGGCATTGGGGTGGTTGAGTGAAGGAGCATAGCATTTGGCTGTGTGTATTATACTACTGAGTCTTACTACTCAATTCCTCCCAGTGCAATAAAAATATACCTATTTTTTCCAGGGAGGCATTAAGTGATAAATATATTTATTTATTTATTTAACAATTTATGTACACTAAAGAAAATCATAAAAAAAACAATCATTTATATAAATTTTGGTACAAAGGACCTGCTTATCCCATTATGGAATTTCTTCCAACAGTCCTGCTACAGGAAAATGCATGATATATATTATATAGTTAGTTTCCGTCGTCCTGCGGTTCGAGGACGGGTCGAACATCGATTATCGTGGTGGGAGCGAGATGGGACACGCTGAACATAGTCTGTATGTAAACAGATCGATATTATATAGGCCCTTTTTCAGTCGTACACTGGAAAGAGATGAACTATCTCGTCGGCTGAAATTCTGCTAAGGGCAAAACTCTGTAATAATGCAAAAACTTGCTGGGTTCGAGGGCGGAACTTTATCGTTTAATTCTAAATTTGGGAACTGATTAAGTAACTACTATGTTATGTATAGGAAGTATATGTAAGTTTCCATCTCGAGGAAATATCGAGATGAAAAATTGATGTTGACCCATTCACAGACCTACTCGATATGCACACAAAATTTCATGAGAATAAGTTTAGCTGTTTCGGAGGAGTATGGTAACTAACGTTGTGACACGAGAATTTATTAATAATAACACTCAAATTAGGACACGTCAGAAAAAATGACAGTACAGTGTTTAGAATTAACAAGAAGTAAAAATTTTGGTAGTAGGACTAGCATCTCCTAGCAACATAGAGAAGATAGGTTTTCTGAAGTACCTATCTTCTCTATGTATAGAGAAGATAGGTACTATCATTTTTTCTGAAATGTCCTAATTTGAGTCTTGCCTTAAATTGCATTGAAATACAAATATCTAATTGAAATGATATTCTGTGTAAAAAAGGGGACTTAAATTTTGCACAAATTCGCCGCGGAAGCCCTAGTGGCCTCTTGGAGAAGGACCTTTTCTGACCTATTTTTATATTAGGTTATTGTCGTGTGCCATGAATAGACGATTAGTACATTGTAGGGTCGTAGTCCAACGCGTTTCGTATGAGTACTATCCATCATTTGTCACATAAAATTATACCAGTAAAGTTTTTAAAGTAAATTTGAAAGATTTGTTGTTCTGTCCTACTTAAATTATTATCCCGATAGTTTGTATGTATGTTTCCTATTTTTTAACGAAAAAACTGCTAAACGGATTGGGAATTTTACACGCATTAATTATTTATCCAACTTCTAAGCAACTGGGTTAAAATAGAGAACTATGTTATTATAAAGTTAAGAAATATTCTCGATCAAATACATAGTAGGTTTATAGTTTATTTACGGAAGTCGCTATAATACGACGCTAGTACAACTCTATTGACCGTGACTCACACGAGCGGCATAAAAAGTAGCATTATCTAACGCAAAGTGGGGCAGAAAAAATGACGTTATTGCTACTTGTTGAGTCATAATATAATGACTGGAATGATACGCCGGGGCCAGACCGGGTTCGAATAACTCACTTGCATAACACCGGTGCGAAGTGACAGTATTGCTGTCACGTTTCGTGATACAGAAGGGACGTATAACTTTTTTTTAAACCACGACGAAAAAAAGGGGCGTTAACGTGCGCGTGCGTGTGTATGGTGGGTGTGTGTGTGTATGTATGTATGTAAGTTTTCATCTCTTTTCCAAGATGAGGACTAAATCATCTCGGAAAATTTACCTCTAGGTAATCATTGATTAAATGGACTCTTGGTTTACACATATAGCAAATCAAATAACTACATAACAATTTGAGGGTTTTTAAATTTTCAATTCAATTATAGTATAAGGGAGCAAACGAGCAATCATATCGCCTTATTGTGACTACAGATGACCATATACATTTGCCTAATTGTTATGCAGTTTGTGAGTTTGGTGAGTGGCCACTGGAGGGGAAGAGGAAAGGAGTGTAACTCATGTGAATAGCAATTGTGTGAATGTCTAGTGTCTACGGGTGTAGTTAGTTATCAAAGTGCAAAAAAAAAATAATAGAAAGAATTTAACTCACCCTTCCGTACTCGTGTGTGAAAGCCTTTGAAATGGCCTGCCTCTGCTGGTTAGACCTGGTAGTGAGAATATCGATGATTGCCTGCTCATCTGTACCAAACCCTTTCATGGCCGCCCGCAAGGTTGCCGCATCTTCTGCTGCGTTGAAGTTGGGAACACCCACTACTGTTGGTTCTTTCTATAAACATTGATATGAATATTGAATAAAAATATTTTATTCAAATAGAATTTTTAAAATCTCTGATTGTATGTTAAAATAAGGTTCTACTGTTTCACTGCTTCAATCCTAGCCCATTAGCAGCCCTTTTGGGTAGTAAAGCTTTATAAATGATTTAACTACTTATTCCAAAAAAAAATCTAGCTAACATTGCTTCTATGTCTGGGCCCTGATAAAAACAAGAAAGATTTATTGTAATAATATTTATTCTGTATCTCAGGTTACATTCATACAAATACTGGAGCCCCCAGTTTAAGTAAGTACATACTTGTGACACAGTAACCTAGTAAAAACAAAATGCATATTCTAATTTGCATGATAAATGATGATCTCTTTGAATCACAATTCATATCCTGGACATTATAAGCACTCTACTACTACTCTGAATTCTTTATTTAGTATCTTTAGACTCGGACGACTTAAATTGAGGGCCTCTTGGGAGGCGAATCATCTACAGACTACAACTAATAAACAAGTTTGTCAACTGAAAATATTGTTATAAATTATCTGTAATCTAGTCAAACTATTCATTGTTGCATAGTTATTTAAGTTCCCGCCCTTAGTTATTATATCATGTTGACGTCATCGGACGCGGCCTATTACTATATAATGGCCTCTTTAATTACTTACCACGAAAGCCATCTTAGAAATTCCTAAAGGGACCAACGTCTCGAGAGAAACCAACAAGTGACTCAACCCCTTTTTATCTGCAAAAATGTTTACTTTATTAATCTTCACTAAAAAACTATTTCATACAACAATGAATAAACTTTAAAGAATTTGCGTACATACTTAAACAGAGAATAAATAATGCAGATTTGCCGACGTCCGAACGCAATGACAACTGACAACTGACAGTGTCAAAAATTGATAAAATGACAAGCACTATTTGACAAGTGTGACAAGTAATACGTAATGTTGCCAAACGCTAGTTGGTTGTGTGCAAAGTGAATGAGCACGAAACCTAGAAGCAGCACTTTCGCCAACCTAGTAATCATTTTAGGAATCAAATGCTAGCAAATCACTAAGCAAAATACAATGACAATGACATATTGACATATGTCAAATCATACGTACAAATGAAATTATGCTAGCATTCGATTCACATTTCAGCCACTAGTTAGCGTGCTAGTCTAGAAGTTTGATCCCTATACAAATATTATACAGCAAGGGTTGTGTATAAACTTATAAGTTTACACTTATCTCTGTGTGTCTGAGAAGTACGATTTTAGTACTTTACTAAGAAGTTCACGTTGAAGTATTATGATGGTAAGAGGGCTCAGAATTCAGAAATCTATGTGTCCGCTGGTGTGACGTCATTTATGTAATGGAAGTTCATCTCTGTACCATTTTACGAAGAAGAAAGTAATACAGCGAAGTGCAAAAGGAGCACTTGTACATGAGGTAAGTGGCTAGTATGGTCCCTAAGGCCCAGACCTCATGGCACTATCACAAAGTTGGCAGGCAGGTTGCCCTACGATGTGATTAGGCCTAGATTTCTAAAATTGATTAAAATTAGGTGACCTGCTTCTATATTTTATATATATGCGATAATATAATACTTACCGATTTACTAATCTTCATCACTATCATCGACAACCAGAAAACGTCCACTGCTGGACATAAGCCTTAGGTTTTCATCCTTGCAACCATGATTTGTAAATACATTAGTTTATTTGAAATGAACATCAATGATATTAAAGGTACTTATAATTTATTCTCTGGATAGGTGTCATCTAGAATTAAGACACATGACTATATCATTAAGTAAGAAAGAAAGAAGAAAGAAAGAAATATTTATTTGGTCACAACACAAAAGACAATAATATACAAATGTGCTGTGCCATATTGGTTAAGTTCGGCATAAGCTAGGTAGTCATGCGATTCATGGTACCTAGCATCGGTTTTCAACCTAACCAATAGGTATACGCTGTCGGTGTGACGTGCCTACAAACATTGTTGCATTGGCAACAAAACCTACAGTTAAAGAAAAAAAAATAAAGTAAAAGAAAATACGCAATTTAAAACAAATTGATAGAAACTAACTATTAGATAATATATTATTACAACCACACGTAGACAGAGAATACATTCTCTGTCTACGCAACCACATATACGTACATTACAACCACACAAACATATATTACTTAACAGATACATGACATAAAATAAGAGTAATATATAATTATTATATTATTGAGGCATTTCCTATCGTCATGTCAGCTCTACTTTGGTAGTCAATAAGGAACTGCTTCAAAGGTGTCCTAAAAGTATTTAGTGTATTGCACGTTTTTAAAGGTGGCGGCAGGTTGTTCCACACCTTTGCAGCCGCATAGCGGAAACTACCTCTAAACGCAGCAGTCTTGCGCGGGTGCGTTGCGAGCCGCTGTGAGCACAGCCTGCTGGTGGAGAACCTACTTAACCTCTCGTATAAATAAGAGGGTTCTTTAAATTTAATTACCCCAAAAAGAAGACATGCGAGGTGTAGTTTGCGCCGTGATTTCATTTTTAATATGGAGTAAGTATTTAAATAGGGTGTAACATGACTTCTGTTGGGGATGGTGTAGCAAAACCTAGCGCAGGCGTTTTGGACTCTTTGTATAAGCTTTCCCGTGCGAGCTAGTAGACGAGGTCCGTAAACCGTATCAGCGTAATTTAATGTAGATAGAACAAGGGTTTCGACCAACTGTTCACGGAACTCTACAGAGAGAAAGGGTCTAACTTTATAAAGAATCATTAAGCGATAAAAACAATTTTGTACAGCCCCAGCTATGTGTTTTTCGAACCTGAGATGACTATCATAACTACGATTAGACCTAAGTTTCGGGCTTCTTCGGTTTTTTTCTATGGACTTTCCTAGTAAGTTTAAAGAAAGTAAGGAGGGGAGGTCCGTTAGTTGTCTCCGAGTTCCGAAAACCATGTATTTGGTTTTTGAGGGATTCAAAATAAGACCATTTCTCTCCGACCAGCTAGAAATTCGGTCCATGTCTTCATTTAAACCCCTCAATGCCCTATCATGTTCTTTGGCATTAAAGGACACATACAATTGCAAGTCATCTGCACTGATATGGTAATTTGACTTTTGGAGACAGTTAATAATATCGGCGCAGAACACATTAAACAAAATTGGCCCCAAAATGGACCCCTGAGGTACCCCTCTTCTCACTGGTGCCATAGCAGATGTATTAGTCCCGCCACTACTAAGCTGAAGTTCTACAAGCTGTTTTCTGTTTCCAAGATAACTGTCAAACCATCGAAGAGGGGAACTATCGAAACCATAATAACTTGGAAAGTAGCAAAGTTGTATCAATGGAGCTCTCGAAAAGTCTAAAAGGACAAGTAAAGTGCACATCCCATTATCTTGGGCAGTTAAAATGTAATCAGTAACATCTAACAGAACAGAGGCGGTACTCCTATGTTTTCGGAATCCAGATTGAAAGCGAGGCAAGATGTTATTGGATTCGAGGAACTGTGTCAATTGTAGCGGTAGTAGGTAGGTAGCGGCGTGTAATGTAAATAAAACAAATATTTTTTTCCTGTTGCAAATATTTATTTCCAACATCAACATCTTCCAAGAAGCTACGACGCTCCTAGATTAGACTAGACCATTTACATATCTGATAATTTTATTTGGACTTTCACTAAGCGGTCAAAGTTCAAATAACTGCCAACTTTTTGTCTTTGGCTAACACATGTTTGTCTAATCCCTAAACTAATTTAGATAGCTGAATCTTATTTTTAGTAAATTTCGACGGTTGGTACATCTAAGTGGAACTGATAATCCTTCGATTTGAATTTAATTCGAGGTTTGCTATAGAGTATTGGGGCTTTAGACTATGTACAATAGTATACCTACAAGGTATTTTTTAATATCAGGGGCAAAGAGGCAATAGTGTCACCGTAAGTTAAGTGATTTTCGAAGACAGACACCTGTACACACAATACCAGCATTTATACAGTTGCGTTGGAGCTTGAATATTCATTCTCCAATAATGACGGGGAAGCTTCTGTCAACGTGTTCACAGTAGAAGGCACTCCTTATCATTAGCTCCATCGGCTGCAAAAACATATTATTATAATAAATTATAAGTTAAGTACTGACATATTAATTAAGATGAATTAAATAACATAAAAAAACAGTGAAATAAACGCATCACATCCACCGAATCCCACCTAAGACAAAACACACACGACTAGTTTTAGAACAAACGTGAATCGGAAACTCTACTTGGGTCGCCTGGATTTGGATATGTCTGTGTGTCACGCCAAATTTACACAAGTCCGGCCTTTAGTAATAAGTGCATAAGACAAAACTACAATTTTTTTTCTTTAAAAACTCAGTGTGTTAGGCGAAATTTCTGGCTAAATATGAGCCTGTATCATGTTTTTGGATTTTTGGGTCTGGCAACCCTAATTGGAAGTGAAAGAACACGAAGATACATATCACAAATGCACAGTAAAGCGATATTACCTTTCGTATTTTATTCATACTGTGAGGCTTCATAATGTGAAAACACCACAACATAAAAACCATCAAGCTAATGTTTTTTTAGAAAGAGATTATTCTCTTGTCGTGTTCTTTAGTTAAGGCAGCAAGCACTGCTTAACATGCAGATTAAATGTGAGGCTGGTCAAAATAAAAGAAAATAGATTTAATATCACAGGCGCCATTTATTCGTAAAAATATTTCAGTCTCACTTACAACTACCAAATCTACATAAACTTAACTCGGGGTCGTACCCAGGCTGAACGCTGAATTTATTATCTATAACCCATCTGTAGGAGAATCTGATCTAAATCGAATCAAATCTCCCACAGTGGATTTACTCGATCCTATTTGAAATTCAGAATTGGGATCGAGAAGATGTACTCTTGAACGCACCACTAGCGAACGATTGAGCATTTTCTCTCGATCCCCATTCTAAATTTCAATTAGGATCGACTGTCAAAGAGCACGCTGGCCCGGAATAACCGTGTCGGACAGAAAAATTGTGAGGTCCAAACTAAGAGGCCACTTGAAATGCAAAACGGCCGAAACGCGCCGGCATAGTCAGCTTGTGGCGGTAATATTTGCCCGACAGGCTACACATATGCGTTGCCCTTCTTCCTCCTCTTATCTCCATGGGCCACCGGCTACTCACACAACGAAAGAAGACATCACAGCAATACTTTACGCCTGTATCGCGTAAGAGACACCTCCCCGGTCGTGCCAGCCTCAATCACCTGCACGCCTGCAGGGGGGCATTACCTCTTACAAATTTATAACAACTTTCTTTTTTCAATATCTACATCCTGTACTCGCTACGGGACTCGCAGATTAACAATCCATGTAGAGAGCCGATAAGCAGAGGACAAAAAGAAGCAAAAAGAGAGCGAAGTTTGGCACCTCTTGATTTGAAGCTTTCCCACAAATTGTAGGCATCATCAGGCAAGTTTTGGCCCCTCTTGCGTCTTGTGCTTATGGCCACCACAAAATTCAACTAAGTTTTAACAGGATGAGACAATATATTATAATAAACTATAAGTACTATTCACATTCATTTGATTACAAACATTGAGAGAGATAAACATTGAGTACCTATATAGAATATTTACTGTCCAATTTTGATGTAAACATTTCATGAATGAAAGGTCAATGGGAAAAGAAAGCCCCTACTGATCCCCCCATTCGCTCTTCAATATAATATATTACACGGTCTTAAACACTAAAAAAAAAAATAATAGGCGCTATATTTTGTTTTACCTGTATACATCTATACAGAGTTATTTATAAAACACTAGCAATCTCTCAGATACAGATAGCTAGCATCTTAACTTCAGTCTTTGATTCGCTATTTTATTTTTCATACAAAAATAAATATATTAAATTTTTGTCCGAGCGTTATAAGTGTACTTCTGTCGCGGCGGCCCGCCGCGCGGCACTTGCAAATGTCACCACAGTACATTATATAGAAGAAGAAGTACATTATAACTTAAAAATAATTTAAAATTAATTTATCGAGTCATATTAAAAAGCCGTAGAGCAGATATTGTAAAAAAGCTAGCTTTCTGAAAGCTTGCTGGTGTTTTACAAATTACCCTGTATATTCGTTGTTAATATTCTATATTTATTGTTGTGCATATACATTCAGAGACAACCAACATAATATTAAACTAAGGCCTTTTGAAACAGATCAGTTATAGGTACTAATTGACATAACTAGATATTCTTACAATGTACTTATAAAATAAATAATAATTCATTTTTACATTTATAAATTTTATACAAATATTAAAATGAGAGCAACCCTTAGTAACAGATCACGCCACGTTTCTCATTTCTACCTACCCTCCTTGAGCCCAGGAGTTACTGAGATGAGGATACGAGCAGTCGGGGTTTGTTGATGACTACCCGACGCCCATAGACATCCGCATAATGAATGTACTTGTGTTACTCTCCTTTTCTCCAAAATAATTAAAAAGTAAACTAAAAAGGAATAAAATGTAAAGTAGAAATTATGATTCAAAGAAATGTAAAAACAAATGGCTTTCATTTATGTTAAAAGAAACTATTTAAATATATTCAAACAATTAGTGAGTCATACAACAGGTTGTTTAAATTATTTGGGGCATTCTTCGTGGGGCATGTGCGGGGAGGGGGTGTCTTTTTGTCTGCGCGTCCGGCAGCGCCATCTCTTGGACAGGCGGGCGAAACCGGCATCTGAGAAACCGGCGCGGCGGTGGAGCTACGCATTCGTCTTTCCGCTTCCCGTTACTTGTTTAAAAACCACTGTTTGGTGGTTGTAAAATTTTCGTTTCATGTTTAATTTGTAATAAATGTATTTTATAACTAAATGAAAGCGTTCAAAAACTCTCAATCAACAAATTAAAAAAGTAGTTAAGGAACGCTTGTGTTGTTTATAATATCCCTTATATTACAAAGTAATAGATTTTATGACAGATACCACACCTTGGGAATAGTACTTCTCAGGCTACTTCTATACAAAAATAAATGTAAATTATATTTTGAATTGATTAATGAGGCCCGCTGAGTTTGTTTCGCCGGTTCTTCTCAGGACAGGGCTAGGGTTGAACCGGTGGTAGATGAAATTTTTGACGTTCAAAAAGCAATTTTTATAATTCTATTTTAAATAAAAATATTTTGATTTTGATTTTGAAAAACGAATCATTGAAGAAGTCCTGGATGAAGAAAGAAAGGGAGAGGGTATTTTCAAACAACCGACGCCCATAGATTTCCGTATAATGAACGGGAGGTACTCGGACAAATGCGAATTCGGCTGGCACGAACAAATTGCTGGGAGCTGCTGCGCAAGCAGCTTGTGACCCTGACCTGTGACGCTCTCACCAAGGCCCATGTCCTGCAGTGGAGGTCTTCAGGTTGACGATGATGAATAAAGCTTGGTGATGGGAGCAAGCGTATCTCCGGGGTATTATTGAAGTTAACATTTTTTTACTGTCTTTTGTAATGGGGCCAGTAATTTTATCGCAGATGCTCTACGTCCGTTGTTTAGCACAACTTAGAAAGTATACTAGAGGTCTCATAAGACCTTCGCCAATGACACTACAAAGTTATCGCGCGTGGCCAAAGGTTACAATTTTAACGATCCATTTTATTAAGTTAATGGTGATCTCTATCAACAGAGGGCGCGACGTGGTCTGATCTGTGACTCTAGCGATATACAAAAATCACGGTCTAAACATAGCATTGGAGTTGCCATGTGTGCGCCAATATAGCGACAGGAACATTTATAGAAGCCTCATTTGAAACGAAATTGCGTCACGATTTTTGATGAGGGCAGGAGGATAACACAATACACATGCATATAACTATTATAAGAATGTTTACGGGCAAATTTAATTAAAGGACTCCGAGTGCTCGTTTGCCCCCTTATAAATGCTATAAAAATATATTTGTCTCCTTCTCTCGTAGATTAATTTTCCGCAGCTGTTTTGAATACACTGTGAAATACAAAGCTCTTTATTTTAACAAATTTTACTCTGCAATAAAACATTTCCAATGGTCACCGAATTGACTCGTCAAATGCCTTGAATACAAATATAATCTTGAGGGGATAGGTTCCACCTCAACTAAAATTCTAAGACTAAATGTCGATTTGATATTTTCTTTACACATTTTAATTAACAAATAGCCAGCGGTCATGGTCATTTGGCAAAACACACCGCTAATGTTATCGAATATAAAAAGTTTTGAAATTTGACTATCACACAAATGTTTTCTAAATAATTTAACAAACTCATCCTTGTAGTAAGCAGTCTAGGTTTCTAGTAATTTTCTTTCCTAGGCCGTTTTGCTAAATGTTATTGGGCACAGGGCAGCTCGGACTTGCCGTCACCTGCCAGTGCCGCCTCTTCATGCCAAAGAAGCTTTTCTGGGAAAGACACATGCTATTTAAAAAAAAGAAAACGTTACACCACCACCCACCACCGAGTTTAACAGTTCACAGACGGTAAATCGTATTCGGGGATATTCAGGAATACCTATAGGGCTAGTTTCAAATTTTTTCAGCCGGTCTTTTTGCCGGGTTTAGTCATGGTCTCCACTCTACACTATTCATTCCCAAAGTGGGCGATAACGCCCCCGTGTGGGCGCTGGAGATTCACATGGGGAGGAGGGGCGGTAAGGGGCCTAGAAAACGACTTAAAAGTTATATAAGTTGTTGTATGCATATTCCAGAGTGAAAGTAGAACACTCCTGACAGGTCAGAGTTGACAGATGATGCATAAGATAAGATATCGATATAAGATCTGTAGCCCTCTCCTCACGGAGCTGTCTGCACAGTCGTCCTGTCATTGGTCCCTCTCTCCAGTCTATCATCTATGGCTAACCGTAGACTACTCTTTGCAACAAAAAATGGCGTTACTAATAAACGATTTTAAAAAGGAGTGGGTTAGATGAAATAAATCTGGGAACGTGTGCTCTAGAGTCTAAAGTCCTAAGTGATAAGCCGAGACTGAGTTACTACTACCGTTACACATTTTTAATATGGATGCAATGGAATATAATGTCATACTAGAGAGTTAAAGTTTAATTATTGTAGGCAGAGTCATACGCAACGTGGCGGAAGTCTGTCCGTCAAGGTGCTCGCAATTATGACTTGCAATTGTTTATTACCTTACAATAAATGTATACAAACTACAGATAAACACAAATACAAAACAAATAAAAATACTAAACAAATACAGATAATACTTATACTTTATACTACTTAAAACTTAGACGGTGTGCTGCAATCTCAGTACGATTTCCCGATTGGTTCGTTATAATATATTATGCAATCTTAAGTTTTTGTATAAGTATAGATACAGTTTACTTTGGCGATTATTTAAATAATCATTACAATAGAAACTAAATTAAAAAAAAACCGATTTCCGATTACCTAACATATATAATAGATTCCAGTCATCATATTTTTGAATATCAAAATTATATGACAATAAATATAATTTATATACCCCATTGTTATGTGCGTACGTTACGTTACCCACACAAATGCTTCATATTAATTACTTTCATACGCAACATACTTGTTATGACACCGAAATATGTTGATTAAATGTATTACCACAACCATCAAAGTAAATTGTACACGTATAAATTGTTTAATAACAAGCACTAATAATAAATAATAATTGTTATTGTAAATATTAATAGCTATAAATAACATACAAATATTTCCTTAAAGCCAGAGTAGACAGAGGTGTGTTATATTTACTTGATAAATTTAATATGTAAGTAATATATAAGAAGTGTAATAAATACTAAGAGCAGACATAATATATAATATACTAAAATTCTACGCAGACCTCTAATATATTGTAACCACACAGCTGAAGCGTTGGGATTTGCGGCGCGGCGGGCGGCACGTCTTGCGGCGGTATGCCACGCCTCGCCGCTGCGGCGGCGGCGGCGGCGGAGTACGTATTTAGGCTATCAAAAATTCAAAATTGACACGATAATGCCGTGAAATAAGTGCGTTCTCAGCTTAAGATATCATTGAGTTTCTAACTTTAATCTAACTATGTAAATAAATAAAGGTATTAATTTGTTTATCGTTAGGTATTTATTTAAATTATCATAATCAATTTATTAATCACACATCAATTTGTTTTTAATAATTATAATTATATATTTATGGTATAGGGGGCAAACGAGCAATTCCATTCTATTGTTGACGACCAGGCTGGCGCAGTGGTAAAGGGCTCGGATAAGTGGAGCATGTTGCACCAGGGGTCGCGGGTTCGAATCCCGCCTGGGTCATGGATATTTATATATGAATTATATGTTGTTGTCTAGTACCCGCAACACAAGTCCTTACGGTACTTAGCACAGGGCTAGACTAATGTGGTGTGTTAAGTTCACAGATATTTATTATTTATTTATTGTTTCCAAAACACGCCATGCCCCCCATCCCCGCCGCTTGCCGCTCGAGTATTCCCTCGCCGCTCGCCGCGCCGCAATTCGCACTGCTGTTAGGGTGCTTACATAAAGAAGCAAGTTGCCGGCGCCGACTAAACCAGCGCCGATACTTTTGCAATGTTATCTTATGGGCTCACTTATAAAGAAGCAGGTTTTTACCTGTATGTACCGACTCCCGCTCAAGCATTTGCTGGTATGTAGGGTGTCCATTGCATTTTGAAAATGCAGGACAATGTATCTCGTGTCATACTCGTATAAAACTTGTGTTCATTAAACTTTATGTTTTTTTTTTCAAATAAATGTTGATATTCTTGTCAGTGCCACGGTGCATGCATGCATGTAGCAGCACTTGGGCCGGCACGAGTGAGGTGTTTCAACATTAATAATAAACTTAAACAAATACTTTAAACATGAAAAAATACCATTTTTTTTTAAATAATATTACTTTATAGAAAATATATTAAGTACACTAATATTATTAAGTAATTACTATTTAATTCTACTTGTATATTTACTACTTGTTTATTTATTATACACGTTTTTTAAATACTATTTCCACTTTTAATTAACATACTGTTCACGCCAGATATGCATGGCACAGCCATGTATTTATGAACGTTTAGTGCGTCAAGTGACAGTGGCAAAACAATTAAACTTAATGTGTAAAAAAGTGCATATTCTGTGACGTTTTATGTTTATGTGACATTTCCGGTTTCCGGACTATATTTAGCGTCGAGGGACGCGTTCCGTCCTCTCTCTTCGGCCCGAACCACCGACCTTATCGGTCAAGGTCATGTTATTGTATCTAAATAAATCAGTGTCTTCAAATAAGTGAAGTTTTTATTAATAACAACATGTAGTCGTATACACATACAAACATACAAACTTTCACATTTATAATATTAGTAGGATTTTTCATAAGTATAAAGTCGTTGTCCGACGAAGTTGTTGACATGATGGTCACTACAGGCCGATTTGCCTGTTTTCTTTGTACGAATGCAACCTGCTCGGACCGGCGCCGACTCCGCGCCGATTTTGTCGGCGCCGGTAACCTGCTTCTCCATGTATGCACCCTTAGCTGTGACATGGCGCATACATTTTCTATGTTTTGTCTTGCCGCTCACCTCCCGCTCGCCGCGCCGCAATTCGCACCGCTGTAACTGTGGCGCGGCGGTAAGATGCAGAGGCTTTGCGGCATTGAAGAGGGAGTGTGCCGGCACGACCGGGGAGATGCAGCTCTCTCATAACATTAGCGTGAAGTTACGTCGAATTTGAGGTACGACAAGTCGCTGGCCCATTGGGCTGATTGGCTGAACAAGGGCAATGCTAATGCATAACATTGCGTTTGCTTATATATAGGCGTAGCCATATAGACCATCTTGGCAAGAGATTGAGAATAATTTGCATACATAACTAAATATTAATAGTCCCCTCCCCACGTCTCTCTGTCTGTCAGTCTGTGGACGATACAATAAAAATTACCTGAATGGATTTGATTGCGGTTTTCAACAATAGCCAGGGCGATTCCCGGGGAAGGTTTTAGTACATACTAGTTTACAATTTGTTAACATTTGTGTAAATTGTTTGGAATATGATGATAATTGGTAATAAATCTCCTAAAAGGCTTGATTTGCTTGAATGTTTGGTTTGTCAATGGATTACTGGATGGTTTGAGAACACATGTAGACGGTAGGGGGCGCTGCTGTGCAGCCTAATGTTATTATCTATAACCGTAAATCTCTATCTCATCTCTTGGAGGAAACCGTAATTCGTTGAATAAACCCCGAGTCTATAAGACACAGACAGGTAGATGAAGAGAGAGGAGTGGTGCTACAATATGTAGTGATGGAGAGTGATAGGCATTACCTGTGGAGTGGACGTCGGTGCCTCCGCCTCTTCCTCCTCTATCTCTGCCGTACCTGGAAAGAGCAATGGGCTTATAAAATATAAAACAGCCTTCTACAATGTACATAGAAGAAGAAAAGAAGAAATAAACAAATAAATAAATATCTGTGGACTTTACACACCACGTTAGCGTAACACGGGGCTGAGTATCGTAAGAACTTATGTTACAGGTACTAGACAAAGGAAATATATTTAATATGTTTTATAAAATTAAGAAATTTTATATATTTAAGATTTTTATTATAGAAATACATATAACACATAGATAAACATCCATGATCAAGGCGGGATTCGAACCCGCGACCCCTAGCGCAACATGCTCCACTTATCCGAGCCCTGTACCACTGCGCGAGCCTGGTCGTCGAAAGAAAGATAGAAAGAAAGAGAAAAGTATTTATTTACTAAGACCTATACTAATTAAATGTTACAGACATTACAATTTATAATAGGTGCATAAATGTCAGTGCCGTTTCCGCTGGTGCCGTTTGGTGATGGTACATTATACTATATGGGGACTTGCTGATCGTGAATGTGCAACTTTTGCGTCTTGTGTAGCGAGTTTATAACGTAATGATATATTTTATTATATCAATCCCTATATTATGTGTTGTTGCGCACATGCCTCCCCCCATTTTTTCCATCTTTCTCTGTTCAGAGATTCATCAGGCGGGTATACGTCGAGTCCATCTTGACATCTCCTTTTTGGTCTGCCGAGTCTGGGTTCCATAAAGTGGCAATTTTTGCCCAAGACTCGTCAGGTCTGTGGCAGACATATCCAGCTCCATTTGAGTTCTTTATTAGAGTAATATATTTAGTACGCTTAAATGATACCGGTGTACAATCACAGACGTACTGTCGCGCTTCGTGTGTAAGTATCCGGTGGCCCGTGGAGGCGGGGGAGGGAGGAGGGCAACGCATCTGCGCGGATTTTTTTTAATGAAAATTTCATGGAAACAGTCAACCGCCCGTTTGACCGATAAGAATAGTGTTAATTATAATCACAAGACTTATCTGCCCCACTCGCACTGTCTACTCTATCACGGTACCTGCTGTCGGCTATCCCACTTCTATGATTAGTATACAACTAATAAACATTGATAAGGTGATAAGCCAATTAGTGAACAAAAAGATATAAATACGATGACCTGCGGTTTAATGTTGCTGATTAGAATTACAAACATGTAGTGGAATTTTTGTTAAGGGAAACATAACAGAGAATTTTTTTAATGGTATAGGGGGGCAAACGAGCAGTCGGAGCTATTTTCATGACTACCGACGCCAATAGACATCTGCATAGAAGCTACACAGATGCGCTGCCATTCTCTCTCCTCCCATCTCCATGGGCCACCGGCTACTTACACACCGTACTTACGTACATTGCTGCATTACAGTGGATTTGATCCGGCACGACCGGAATAACTCTGGCTGACATAAGATGGCGTGGAGTGGGAAATTTCAAAGGGAAACGAGAGGTTTTTGGTAAGGTATAAGGTACAATGCCAATTGTAGCAGAATTGGGCTGGCACGGCCAGGCTACTGGCTGACACAACATCGGCTTGAAGTGGCTATGGCAGTGGCTCCAACTCGGGCTGGCGACTTAGGTCACGGGCAGCCGCTGGATGCAAGTGGCTCGTGATCATGGCGTGTGGAGCTCTTTGGGAGAGGCTAGATCAGTCTTTCCCAAAGTGGGCGATAACGCCCCCTTGTGGGCACTAGATGCTCAGAGTGGGGCGGTAAGGGGCCAGAAACGACATAATTGTCTTTGAATATCAAGGTGTAATAACTAATAAGGGGGCGATACGAAGTAACTGATTTTCAAAGTGGGCGTTAGAAAAAGTTTGGGAACCTGTGGGCTAGATAGTGAACGTTATGTAGCTGATGATGATAGCATATAACAGTATTACACTATCAACGGACTCTAAAAACCTTACGGTATGTGACATCCTTTTAAGAGGCTGAAGTATAGACGAGGGCAATGCATTTGCATTATTTTTGCGGATATTTATGGGCGTGGGTTATCCACGTTAGACATTCTCCGACTTCTTGTGTAGATATGAAAGCGATAAAGAATATGCGTGGGAAGCTGTTGTGGGCTGTCAAGTAAAACCTTAAGAGGAGCCAAATGCTATTTAAGAACATACAACATTCCAAATTAAATTTTAAAGAATGTCTACCGTTAGATAGACCAAAACTTGGCGTTGGTAAAATAAGTTTCACTTTAAAAATTCAAATCTAAACCAAAATTAAAATCTAAATATCAGCATATCATTTTGAATGGTAAGTCTTGTGGTATGCAAGTCCTGGGAGAATTGTGCGCACTTGTGGACAATGGGCGCGGCATGCATGCTTTGCGCGAATGCGTGCTTGCGTGCGCGCATACGTGCGCGTATACGTGCTTGCGTGCGTGTGTATTGTTTATATCTATACCATGTAGGAAATTCGGTTACCCGATGGTGAGTAATGATCAACGACCACAAACATCCGCAACAACAGACCTTAAGCAGATGCGTCACTGGTCTTTTAGCGATGCAAGAAGACCAAACTCACCTTCCGACGGCATGGTGAGCCAGAACATGGACCGCTCTGTATACTGCAGCCCCGGCGGCAGCCTCCGGTCCCGCGCGGACGCGGCGAGCACCTTGGCGGCGTCCACCAGCAGCGAGGCGCGCCAGGAGGCGGCGTACGTGAGCCGCATGCACGACTGAGCCGTGGTCGACGACATCATGGGGTACAGCACATCGTGGCGGCGCAGGTTGTAGAACGATACGCCTGCGTGTACATAACATGTTACACCATTATTTAGACCCCGTCCAGATTGAGCGAATTGCGCGCGTATTAGGCCTGACTACAAACAATATAACGAGGTGGTCGGGTTTCAAGTCCCTCAAAATTTCACACACGTAGTTAGTAAATAGTAATAAATATAGTTCAGTACTTTTTTATTGTAAAAAAAGAAAGACATAAAAAAAGAAACACGACTCGTGAGGGCCTTGAACCCCGACCACCTCGTTAAATTGTTTGTAGTCAGGTCTAATACGCGCGTAATTCGCTCAATCTGGACGGGGTCTTAGGGTCGTTCAAGTATTACGTTATGTGAGGGGGGATAACGAGTACTCGCTTTGCTTATTTCTTTGCAAATCCAAGTAACATATGCACTGATTTTAGCTGACAAGGAGGAAGGGAGTTACAAATTACAAAAAATCGGCTTACGTAATACTTGAATGACCCCTTTTCCAAAGTGGGCGATAACGCCCCCTTGTAGGCGCTAGAGGCCTAGAGGGGGACCGGTATAGGGTCTAAAAAACGGCTGTGTTATATAGGCTTTTAAGGTGAAATTAAAAAGGAGGGCGCAACGAAATAACCGATTTTCAAACTGGCGGTTGGACAAAATAAGTTTGGTAGCCTCTGTGTTATACCTCGCAACATCGATAGAGCCAGATGGAAGGGAATTAGAAGGTATTATTGTAAGAGGTAGTACCACGCTGCGTATGCATGCAGCCGAGTTGTGCTGATACGACTGGGGAGGTACCTCTCGCTTAGACTATATAGGGGACAAGTGATAGCTGTGTTCACGTTTCGCGTGGTGTGTAAGTAGCCAGTGGCCCATGGAACGCATTTGTATAATCTTTACGCGGACCTCTACGGGCGTCGGTAGTCATGAAAGTGCCTTATAGGCACCTACTATAATCTCGCAAGCCGCACGAAGCCCGTCAATATAACCAGAGCCACTCACCCTGAGGCTTCCTGTTCACGTAGAACTCGAGCGTCCCCTGCCACAGGTCCAGCCGCACGCCCACGATGCTCCCCCTGCAGAAGCCCTCGGCGCCGAGCGTGCGCTCCCCGCCGTGCCGCACGCCGCCGCGGTACGACAGCCCGTACGACTCGCAGTCCTGACCCAGGAGGGACATGAACTTGAAGCGGTCCCGCCGCATGTCCACCTTCAGCGTGCCCACTCCGACCATCTGTCACACTAGACCAGTTAGCGGGAAAGAGATGGAGCGACTGTAGTGTATGGGTGCAAAGGAGAGGGAGTGTTGGATAGCCTCCCGGTGAATTGACATGTTTGGCGTCGAGCCGCTGGATGCAAGTGGGAGAGGCGATGTCCAGCAGTGAACTTCCTCCGCCTGATGATGAATGAATGATGAAGAGTGCATAGAAGTGGGAGCGTTTAGATGACGCTATGGAAGTTCGTCCGTATAGACTATGTAACGGCACTATTGCCGTGAATATGCAATGTATGCATTGTGTGATGGTACGTGTGTACTTAATTAATGTAGTAATGTAGTGTGCATTAGTATATAAGTCTCGCCGCACCGAATGACAAGGAGTCACAAAGTCATAGAGTCTCAGAGTCAAAAGAGTCATCGCAGGCAGCTAGTCCCGCAGTCACCGCGCTATCGTCTCACAGATGGGACATCATATACAACTATGCTTAAATACCCTTGTCTCATTTATTCATCGTCACACAGACACTCGTACCTTACAACTATATTGTATCTGACCAAGAGGCAGTCAATACATATATTGACAGACGTGAGGTCTAATCCCGGGTCGAACCAAACATTGTTATTGGGAATTTCAATTTCTAAAAACATTCCATCAGGAAGTTGGCGGTGCTACACCCCCGCGCCTCGAAGAGCACGTTAAGCCGTCGGTCCTGTGCCTGATTTCTGTCCGGTCGCGTCGGACTGCCGTCCCATCGGAATATGATAATGAGGGAATAGAGTCTGCACTTGTGTTTGCGCGCACACATCGGTAGACATTATGATATTATATCTCTCTCGATTTCTAAACTGATGCGTTGACCACTTTCCACTTCCCTGGGTCACCGACTACTTGTGAGTAGCACCCGCACGAAACACGTCAGCGCTGATGTTACTGTACAGTAGCCAGACGGTATCAAAGATCTATACTATCTAGTTATTTTGAGAGAAGTCTCTCTGATCGTGCCTACCCGATTTGGAATGCATCATATATCCTTACTTCTTACAACATTTTATGGAATACTTTACTGCTCATTTGTTTTTGTAATGAATGTAATATGTATATTGAAAATAAATATTAAATGTTATACACAAGCGAGCTGTACATTAATTAGTATTAATGCTGACCAACGATATTGTAACATATATATGTATATATACCCTTTCAACACTGCTTTACTTTAGTGATTTTAAATATTTCAAATGTAACACTCGTGACATCATCATTCATCATTAGCATCAACATTTCTGTAGGAAAGCGCCCCTACATATGGTCCTTCGAGTCGGATAAGTTATAATATTTTACTAAATGTTTGATGAGTATCATATCAAATACTTACAATATCGGTCCCATAAGTCTGTGTGAGTATCTTGATCTCCCAGTAATAGTGGTTGTTGAGGAGCATCGGGGTGTCACCTCGGACAGCAGCCGTGCCAGAACTGAAGCAGGGGTGGAACATCACCTGCTTCCTATTCTCGCTCAGTATCACCCAGCTGGATCTGGGATTCTCGTTGCTGTCATCGGGTATCCACTTCCATTCGGTCACTTAAAAATGTCAATATTTTAATATTACAAGTATAAAGCCCGCATGCCAAAAATCACTGTACAGCAAATTTGACAGTATTTAGACTAAATTTTGGAACAGTAAGTGGTACTCCTACAGCACAAGAGTCTCTTTATGAGAGGTGTGACAAGTACCATTGAAGCTAAATAGGGCAGGCATAATCATATAGTGCCAGGATGAAGCTTATAATAAGTGTTCTGAACCACATGTGATGCCATCTAGGCGTGTTCAGCATAATTATTGTAATACCGGCGTGGGCCATGATCGTTCGCTGACTTGTTAATTGTTTTACGCCCTGTTTGATGCCGCTGAGATCGGACGCGTACATAATTTAAGACTTGAGTTTATGATTGCTAAGTTAAGTTAAGTGTTGGTTCCCCTTTTGATATTATCGGGAGTGTAAATTTATTGACTAACTAAATGAACTTGTGATTGATTTGTGTTTGTGTAAAAGTATGAAAGACTATTAAAAACCATTGTTGAGAGGCTTGCCTAAGATTCATATTTCGGGCGGATTGCGGTTCCACGGAAAGCTAAGTAAGTATATCTCATTGCATGTGTGAAATTTGTGACCATAAGTTTTATGTAGTAATGTGATATGTGAAGCCGAACTCCAGACACGCAAGGTAATTGCACCTATTTAAGATTAATTTAGCTCTGCGTAATCGCAGACAAAGTTCTTTCTGTTTTGTGCCCTGAATATATCGTTCCTTCCACTGCGCAATAAATCCAGGGTTAGAACTGAACAATAAGCTATATAGTATATATATAATTCTTCAGAATTTAGGTGCTCCAAGGGGAGTAATTGGAAAAGCATTTTACGGTTGCCTGTGGGCATCAGTCCCTTTGATAGGTTAGTAATCCTGCCGAGACTCTAGAGCTTGGTTGCCCTACGTGTTTAAAAAAAAAACCATAGAATAATAAGAATAACCTACATCAAAAATATATAAAAAAGTTGTTGTATAATATAGTCACTACATTCTAACTCTTCTCTTAGAGCCACTGCACACTGCTAATTTTAGCATCAGCGATTTAGCTGCTTAGTAAAAGCTGAATGCAACGACCATACCGCACACTTAAAAATGCCTAATGCGGCGATTTAGTCACTTTGCGACTAAATCGAACTGCGAGTGTTGCGTATCGAGCATCGGAGCAGCCGCTAAAAACGTTCCATTCCGATATGATACGAACGAAAGACTCGCTAAATCGTGACACAGCATCGATACAGTCGCAAAAATGCCAAACGCCGATGCTAAAAGTAGTGTGCGCTCTCGCTCAAATGAAATCATTGACAGTATTTTGCAACAATTTACTTACATAAATGTGGCAAGGTTGCAACACTGCAATGAACTTATTCGGCTATCACAATTAATTGTAATCTTCTGTCTAGACTAATTAGCACTCTTACTACAAAACAAGCTGATAGCCTACTTCAAACTTTGACTGCTTTGTTTACTATATGAAGATAACATTATAAATTAGGACCAAGTACATTTTATACAACTAGGCTATTTGGCAGTATTAAAAGTAAGTTTGTTGCATTTAATATTTAATTAATATGATTTTTTAAGTCATTATGTAGTGAAATAATTTGTAAATAATCAATACTTTATTTTAAAATCAATTTTTTAATATACGTATTTTTATTCATGAGTCACGTGATTCGAAAAGACGTGAAATTGATGATGACGTAACTCGTGCCAATGTGCCAATAAATCATAGAGGCTGCATTCCCAAATCTACTGATAGTACTAGTTAATTACTTTAAAATGTAACTTTTTTTTTCTGTATTCTGTTACAGGGTCCGCCAGCGTTACCTGATGGTTTAAGAAATAATGGTACACATGCTATTTCTGAGGTATGATAATAATATGTATTTTAATATGAAGACAATAAAGTAAGGTTTACAATGTTTGATGTTTTGTTGGTATCATATTTCACTTATGGAACACGACTACAGTCAAATGCCGACCCTCATTTTCGATACACTCATCTATTCTGTGTGCAAAATTTGCCATCACCTTCTCCAGCATGTTTCGGGGTATAGAACGAATTTCTTGTCTGATCTTATCTTTCAACTCATCCAGAGTGCTTAGCTTATGGATGTACACCTTGTTCTTGAGATATCCCCATAGAAAATAGTCGCATGGGGTGAGATCGGGCGAGCAGGGAGGCCAGTCAATGTCTCCTCTCTTTGATATGACTCTTCCAGGAAATAACCTCCTTACTTCGGCGATGGAATCATCGGAAGTGTGACAAGTCGCTCCATCTTGTTGAAAGTAAATCTGACAACGACTCAGGAGGCAGCGACGCGATTCCGGGACGAGATATTCACGCAACATAGTCTGATAGCGCTCAGAGTTTACAGTGACTGCTCTTCCACCTTCTTCAAAAAAATAGGGGCCTATTACTCCAAATTTCGCCACTGCAGCCCACACTGTAACCTTATCAGAGTGTAACGGTTGTTGGTGCAGCTCTTTAGGATTATTCTATGCCCAATACTGACAGTTTTGTTTGTGTACTGCCATATTCAGATAGAAATGAGCTTCATCGGACATAAAGAGCGTGATGTCTGGGTCTTCGTCCAAAATCTCCCTCATCTTGTTCGAGAAAAGAATCCTTCGCATGATATCCTGCGGTTTGAGCATCTGTACAACAGCAATTTTATAGGGATGAAAGTATAGATCGTGTAGAATGCGTCGAACAGAGGTGTTTGACAACCCAAGAGCCTGAGAGTGTTGTTTGGCAGATCGGCGTGGATTGTTCTGTATTGCAAGACGTACCGCCTCAACGTTTCCAGGTGTTCTAACACCTCTTGTACTACCTCCTGGCTTCTTTTTTAAAGCAGAACCGGGCTCACGAAAATTCTGACTCCAATTCAGAATGGTATTGCGAGTAGGAACTTTTCCACGGGGGCTGATGCGAAAGTGAATACGAAACTTTCTTTGAGTAAGTCACAGAATCACAATTTTTAAAAAACGTCTCCATTTTTTTTTATGGTATAGGATTGAAAACGAGCAGTCGGAGCCATTTTCATGACTACCGACGCCCACAAACATCCGCATAGACGCTATACAGATG
>LUGF01026138.1:29927-42874 GCA_001625245.1 Calycopis cecrops
TTGAGTAACAGTCACAGAATCACAATTTTTAAAAAACGTCTCCATTTTTTTTATGGTATAGGATTGAAAACGAGCAGTCGGAGCCATTTTCATGACTACCGACGCCCACAAACATCCGCATAGAGGCTATACAGATGCGCTGCCCTCCTTTCTCCTCCCACCTCCATGGGCCACCAGCTACTTACACACCGCACGAAACGCGACAGCACAGCTGTCACTTTACGCCGGTCTCGTGTAAGCGAGAGATACCTCCCCGGTCGTGCCGGCCCAATTCGACTGCATGCAAGCATGCAGTGTGGCACTACCTCTTACTAACATCCATGACAAAAGCTCGATGCTGCGAGGTCCAGGTCTCCATTGTAAGTAAACCTTCATTGTTATTGAACACATTGACATTCTCATCAACAATCTACGACAAGTTGTATCTTGTTACTGCGCAAGTCAAATATGTCAGGTAACGCTGGCGGATCCTGTATATGTTTAATAAAGTATTATTCATTCATTCATTCATAGTACTAGTCACTTGTCAAATTTCTAGCTCAACTTATGGATTTGTGAACTGACAACAACAGCAAAAGAGTTCTAAATATTGGCAGTGATTTTCAGAACTCTACAAAGCTAATACGTCAATTTACGTCATTTTGCTTATAGAAGCGTATTCGCGAGTTTTATAAATTATGAATCTTTAATTTGAAAATTTGAGATAAATACTTATCAGAATTGAAAACAAAAAATTGTATAAGTTCCTTGATCACTGATAAACATTCTACTGTTAAGTGTTGTGAAAACTTATCAAATAGCCCATTGTTTTATACAACGAATTATATTATGCAGGTTTTGCATAATAATTGGTAGATTTTATTCATCTATACTAATATTATAAAGAGGAAAGATTTATTTGTTTGTTTGTGTGCGTGTGTGTGTGTGTGTGTGTGTGTGTATGTAACGAATAGGCTCCTAAAGTACTGGACCTATTTCAAAAATTCTTTCACCATTTGAATGCTACATTATCACAGATCAACATAGGCTATTTTTATCACGGGAAAATGATTCATTCCCACGGGAAAACGGGTAAATTTCTAAATGGCTGAACCGATTGGGTTAAAATTTTATATGGGTATTTCGATGGTTTCCTGGATGCTTAAAAAATACAATTGGATCCGTTACGTGGAGCTGATGTCGGTATGTCAACTGCTAAACGCCTTGATCAATTGGGTTGAAATTTTATATGTGTATTTATATTTCACAGACACAAATGTATTATCTGTATACAAGGTGGATACAACCGAGAGGCATTAAATTAAACTACATATTTAGAGTATAATTTCCAGGCTACACAACAAATATCAGATCAATCCGAGCAATAGTTTAGCCACAGGAATTTTCTAAAGTTTTTTCTCACTTCGTACACTCTGTACCATCAGCTGTTCTAGCGCGCGGCCGCCTATAGTCCGTCGGGGTCATTCACCCCGTTCGAGGCTTAGCGACCTTACCTAGCGGCCGCGGCGGCGCGTACAAAGAGTGTTTACAAGTTTTCCTTATTTTTTCGCTATTTAATTTGTTTGAAAAAAGTATTTTCGTATACTTGTCGTAAACTTTTTAGGGTTCCGTATCTCAAAGAGAAAAAACGGAACCCTTATAGGATCGCTTTGTTGTCCGTCTGTACGTCTGTCAAGACCTTTTTCTCTAAAACGCTTGAAGGGATTAAGCTGAAATCTTTGTCAAATACGGAGGTCAGTTACATCTTGATGCCTTGAAAAAATCACACTTCTAAGCTAACGCAATAAAAAGTTATAGCCATTTATGCACAAATTTTGTATGAAAACGCACTTTTTCGAAAACCTATAGGGTACTTCCCGTTGAGATAAAATTCTGAAATTTGGCAAGAAGTAAGACCTTACAGTATACATATTGGAATAAATCTAAAAATTAGTAAATAAAATTTATATCACTGGAAAAATCATTACCAACTTATGCATGTAGTTCGTTTCATACTAAATGTATGCAAGCACCCGCATATATAAGTTTGTCGCAAGGAAGTGTAATTTTCTCAACGTCTATTACTTGTGCTCATACTTCCCGTTCCTACGGAACCCTCGGTGTGCGAGTCTGACTGGCACTTGGCCGGTTTTTTTTAATGGTCTCCATGTAGTACATACTCTCCTCCAAACAGTAGGTACTTATAGTACATGTGGTTTAATTTAATGCCTTTGGTTTGTATCCACCTTGTATATAAAAATGAATGTTTGTCTGTATTTACTTTCTAGAATCGTAATGCATAATTTGAGAATGTGATAATTGTTAGTAAAGTTGTTCTGAATGCGCCCATGAAGGTTTTTATGTTGGTATGACCAATTTTCGACAGATGGCGCTACTGTCACTTCAATGAATTTTATATATCCTTTCGGTTACCGCGGACGTTCATTGACGCTTCAAAAACACGCAGCGAACACTTGGTCGGTCCCGGGAGAAATATTGCTTTGATAGTCCATGCTGACGTATCTGTTGATGGCGTAGCAACGCACGCATGGTACATGTGTTGCTAACGTATAAAAAAATTTTAATACATGGAGCATCCATCATAGGAATAATCCATTAAGTATAGACATAATTTCAGCATTATGACAAATTTTAAAACCAAACTCCACTTGTGTTCAGTTACAAATTCAAATATATATAACAAATTCAGTATTTTAGTTAGGAAGGGCTGGTACCCTTCCTAAGTAAAATACTGAATTTGTGATTTATATTGTCATTAGGACATATTTTAGTATAGTGACAACATTAACAACCATAACACTTTTATTGTCACAAATAAATTAGTACAATATGTGAATGTTCCCTAAACTAGTACTAATTTCAAATTCTGTTAAATTTTAAAGTGTCTTTAAGTAGTATAAGTTTTTTAATAAAAAGAATGTAACCTTTCATCAAGAGGATGCCCTTGAAATTTTTTTTGTTTCGCGGTCACTGCCATGCCGTTACATCAATTCAAATTTATACAGCATGCTATTGTATTATAATTGGTATATCAATAAAGACTAATATAAACAAATACATTAATCATATATCCAATACTCTTTTTCTTTCCAAAATGCAACATGTCCAAGTTGCATTTTTTAATTAAAACTAAGAAAACAAAACAAAAAATTACCTAAGTACCAAGTTCTTTGACTTTGTCCTGATACCTATCAACAAATTAATGTGTCAAACAATTAGTTTATGTTGTAAATATATTATCACACAGTTATTTCTAGTAGTAGTGGTAGTAGTAGTACTCGACTGGTCAGTTATTTAATCTAGAAAACAAAGTTGAACGCTAGAGAGCCTAGACATAAAAAGTGCTAAGTTTTAGTAAGACAAGTTTATATCATATGACTATTGTAAATAGGTTTCATAGTTGGCTCTATAGGAACTATTACTAAGTACGGTTTAAGTATTTTATAATATAATATTTTAGACTCCCACTTTTGGAAGAAGCTTTTGGTATTCTTTAGTAATAAGGTAACACACAGTAATCTGTAAAAAAATTTCAGCCTCCAACTCGACGGCCTTGAAAGTACAGTACAGTATTAATGAACTACCTTTTGTCATAAAATATTATTATATTGGATTAATTTTTTTTAAATAGCTATGTGAAGCGAATAAACTAACCTTCGTGGTCTTCTCCGCAAACACAAGGGCTCAACTGTTTCGACGGCACATGCTTTTCTTTACTGAAACACTTGCAGAAAGGTTTTGCATGTGCTGCATTTTCGCCACATTTTAGGCGTAATCGGTTAAACATGTTCGGTTATCTTTTTTCTAACGAGAGAACACAAGGAACATAAACACTTATCCTTCACTAACTTTATTGTCCACACAGATACTAACTTACTCATCCAAAAATATGCCTTACTGGTACTGGAATGTTCCGTTAAACAGAAAACATAGTAGGTAGTTTGATTAAAAACATAGGAAATGACGCTAATCAGAGGACAAAACAAGACACTTTGCAATCGCAACAACACAAACACGTAAAATTCTTCTAAAAATTGGAGAGAAGTGTCACAACTCACAATCGCAAACTATATTGCTCACAAGTCATAACACAACTCACAAGTGTAAACTGTAAGTAAAGCAGAGAGCAGAATGTATCAATGTAATGTAATGTAATGTAATCACTACGTTTCCTTGTATATTACTGTACTCTATGCACTACGTTCTCTGATCTCTCTGCTGTAAATTGTCAAGTTGTCATTTGTCAACGGTGTTTTGTTGGTGTCAAGTGTCAACTAATTTAGGCTTGTGGAAAAAATATCGATATATCTATAATTTCAATTCGACGTATCGGCATTTTTGAGCGATATATGATATTTATTGAAATATATTTCATTAAATTTAATTAAGGTTTTAAAGAAATTTTGTGTTTTTGTTGACGACCCGGAACTTGGGTTTACAATAACGACTAAAACCCTACGGTGCCATCAGCCGATATATAATTGGAGGGTCCCTGATCCGCAAGCAACAGGATTCCTCTAGCAACCGGCTGACTTCGATGAATAGTAATATTTATTTTTTATTATTTTAGTAACCTTACGTTACCGTGACGTCTTCATAGAAATACACTTCACAGTAATATTTATTTTTTATTATTTTATTAAACTTACGTTACCGTGACATCTTCATAGAAATATGACCGGAACCAGCAGATGTGTCCTTGGACTCTTGATTCCAGAGTCCCGTGTGGCCGCTGTTTAACTGGTCGATACATTTCCGGAAATGTATTTTGCCGTTTCAACTATCAATGTGGCGGCAAATTTAAATTTTATTTCTTCATCAACATTACAATAGCGAATATTCTATTGTTTTTTTATATTGTGGTTTTTATTTGAAATACACTTATCGGTGTAATTTTTAAATAATAAATTATTTTTCTAGCTTTATAACTTAAGCTTGAAATAAACTTAATTGGTTTTTTATTTATCACTAGCTTTTCGAATATTGAATTAAAAAACTATAAAGAAAAGTATTGTACCATTATAGCACATTGTACCACCTGTTTGTTACCTGTAGTAAATTTTTTTGCACACCATTTGTGTTATTGATTTTAAGAATTGGTGATACCTATTTGAAGTTGGCAGTGGCAGTTCCGATTGTTTTGCTTTCGTCTTTCGCGCATTCGTCGCCGCCCAGAAATGGCTGTCAAGACAAAAAAAAAGTTATAATATTAGTCTTATTTTGATAAATGTATATTCTTCCAATATTGCTACATAGATTTAAAGATCTAACATACTATTTCGTAGATAGGGCCCCGTAATTATAATATAAACTATGAATTAAATTTAATTTTCTCTAAATAGTGGATTAATTTTGTGGACAATAATGAATCTTGAAGAAATGAGATTCAACACGACATTTAATTTATGCGCCGGGGATTGATGTGTTTCACGGATGATTTATAACTATTAACATTTTGTTGTGAAGTTTTGTCTGCGTTTAATACCGATGCATTTCTGGATAGATAAACGTAGCCAGTGTGGGTACAGTGGTCGTCGTGTACCGTCCTCGCTGTCCGCTGGTGAGTATTTAAAGTATTCATTTATATGTAGTCGGCTAAGCCTGTGCTGAGCCATGGTGGGATCAGTACAGGACTTCTTAACCAACCAGAGAACAGTATAAAAGATGACAAGTATATAAAACTGTAATTTCTACAAATCATTTATTATAAATTTCAAACAGTTATTTACTTTCATCTTCTAATCAAGTATCATAACACAAGTCTTTCTGTTTAGTTGTTGTTCATATTGACAGCATTATCAATTATAGTCCTATTGGACGACAGTATGAGTTATTAACTAATTCTTTTAAACACTTGTGACAGTCTTTATTCAAAGTTTTTTAACATAAGCAGAGCATTATTTTTAGTAAAGGATTATCTTATATTATATTATATTAATACTTTATGGTTTTCCATTTGCACACATCTATCAGAAGTGTTCTTTTTCATCACCAGTTGCATCTGGTAGTTCCCCATCACCTTAGCCAAGTCATCGGTCCACCGGATTCGAGGCCATCCAACATTCCCTCTTCTGCTCAGGGACCGGAAAAACCCTTCTTTTGATTAAGCCTATTTTTGGGTAACCCTATTGAAGTCTCACCCAAATGATAGGGTAACCCTATCGATAGTGTAAGTCTATCAATGTGGAAACCCTATTGAATAAGGTTAACTACTTTTGATGCGCTTACCCAATTATAAGCGGTTAATATTTAAGGGCTTACCCTATGATAAGGTTACCCTATGTTTGTCTCTGTTCCGCGCATGCTGTTTTCTTTCAATTTTGATAAAAATTCGTAATTGAACTCAGACTGCGAGATTGAATTTCGTGAGCGTAGAGGTTCAAGTTGCTTACATGTCGTAAAAACCCTATGAACGGGTAAGCTGTGCAATAGGGTTTTCTAATAGGGTTAGTGCTTCAAGAATTAACTCTATTGATAAGGTTACCCTTAAGATAGACCAAGTCGACGATCTAGTTAACGGTTTGATAGGGTTTTTGAAAACAAGTCTATGAAATACCCTATCAAAAACCCCTTTAAGGGTAAGTAGCTCGGGTTCCTGTTTCCGCTGTGAGGGTGTCACTTGAAAACATTTCAAAACATTAATTTTCTCTATTGTGTGGACTTTAAGAGTCACAAGTTTTTGTGAAATTTGAAAATTTATTTAGATATATATAAAAAATTTGTTGATTGATGCTATCGCTCAAAAACATTGTAGTATGTTTTTGTGCAACTACATTAAATTAAAACTTTGAAATATCATAAAAAACACACTGTAATCAGTAAAGAACCACTAAAAAAGTGAATTTCTTAAAAATAGTAAGAAGGCACTATGTCCTATATATTATTCAAAAACTACTAATATTCATCCAAAATATAGTAACACTGAAGCATTACCCCCATAGCCTACCACTATTAGATTCTCCCAAACTGCATGTAGTGCAATAGCTTAGTCACTGTATCCATTGCCATTACGTTGCGAGTGACAGGCGACGGCCTCCTAAGCTATACCATTGCATAGCCAGTATTATGTATTCACCTATCTACCTCCTTCCTTTAATGGGGACATCAGCATCACATCTTGATGCCTATAACATCTTTCTGGTTTAGGTGAGACGAAAAGGGGTTCCGGCTCTCTCTTTATGTAAAGATTTTTTCTTATAGCATAGAGGAATAAACTAGCATTCAATGCCATTTAGTGACTACTAATGCTCATTAACATCCACAGATGCAAATAAATTGCCCTTCTTCACCGCATCCATCTCATGACTACCCACAAACCATTAGGAACACGATAGCCCAGTCATCATTTTTGGGGATGGAAAATGGTTTTTTATAGTGTAGCTCTTTTCATGACTATGGAAGCCTATAGACATCCGCATAAATATTATATAGTTACGTTACTCTCTTTCCTCCTTCATCCATGATCTACTTACACACTGCATGAAACACGACAGTACAGCCATCACTTTACATCTGGTCATGCAGGGTGAGTCCGGCTGCATACATGGAGCGTGGACTACCTCTTACTAAATTTACTGATAAACGAAATGAAAAGAATGTTGTTTAATTATTAGTTACTGGATGTTGTCACTTTATGAGTAATTTTTATAGTAGTAGTAATGTAAATATGTAGGTAATTTTGTGGGCCCAGGCGTGGGCATCGGCGTGGGGCGGTCACGGGGCCGCGTGTGCGCGACGGGGCGCAAGGGCATGGCGGCCCCCGTGCACCGCTTCGCCCCCGTCGACTGCGCCCCCCGCCGCCCTAGGCCCATGAGACACTATGGGTGAGTATCATCAAGGATTTTTTTGCCATCGTATATTATATTTATTTGTCTACATAATATATTATATACCTATTCCTTATTGCCCCCACAAGGGCAAGAGAAGTCTTCACAAAACCATGGGTCAACGGCCAAACTTAGTTACTAACAGTAACTAAGTGCATATCTGATTTTCGGGTAACCACTTAAATTTGTTTATCTGTTATTATACTATATACTTCTTATTTTAGGCTATCATCAAGGAGATGACCCCGGTGCTTTTAGTTTATGGCATATGAGGACCAACAAGCAATCGGAGCCATTTCATAACTGCCGACGTCCATTAACATCCATACATGGCTCACCTCATCCCAACAATAGGCCAGAGGGGGACAAACCACACGAACCGCTGTTTTTTACGCCGGCATCATCTAACAATTTGTCTGCAAACGTGTCATTCAAATGGGAAAAACCAAAAAATATACAGATGCGTTGGTCCTCCATCACATTTCTCACTATAGGCCATCCCGCCTCTTACAAACCGCACAGACTTATTATAACTTTACCCTGGTGCTATGTTAGTGAAAGCCAGCTTTTTTTTGGAAAGGGCTATGACTGGGTAGATACTAGATACCTCTCGCACATGACACCGCCGTCGAGTGGCAGCTTCGTTGTCGTGTTTAGTGCGGCTTGTAAGCTTTATGTCGCTCACTAGAAAGCGAAGTGGCAAGGAGGGTAACACATTTCCGACGCTGTTTAAATGCCTTTATCGATCCACTGCCGGGAATATTAAATAAATAGGTACCACAATTTTGTTCTTAAGAAAAAAATCGCAATAGGTAAATTGACCTGTTAATATGAACATCTGTCCTTGACAAAGGACTTTAATTAAAATAAAAATTACTACAATTACCCACGCGCTACACGCAAATTTTGTGAGGTCACATATACACATACAGTTCAAAAGCCTGAGCAATAACTATTTCAGCAATTTAGATATTACGGGTACTTGTAAAGTGTGTTTTTTTTGGCGCAGTAAAGTCTAGGCAGTATATTAGTCCGTACTATAATATTGTCTACAGTAAACTTTAATAAATAATAATGTCGTCCTAGCCGGTTTCGACTACGGCGGCCGTCTGTATAGACGTGCCATCTGCGCAGGACATATTATAGTGCACAAGTGTGCGCGCAGACACAAGTGCACTCTCTTTTCCCTCATTCTCATATTCCGATGGGACGGCAATCCGACACGACCGGCGAAATCAGGCGCAGGACCGACGGCTTAACGTGCTCTCCGAGGCACGGGGGTGTAACACCGCCAACTTCCTGACTCCGGACTGTTATCAGAAATTGAAAAATCCCAATAACAATTTTTGGTCCGACCCGGGATTCGAACCCGGGACCTCACGTCTGTGGTTGAACACGCTTACCACTAGACCACGAGGCAGTCCAGACAGTAAACTTTACTACCCTATTCAAGATGCTTTGTTTTTTCGCTCGACATGTCCATCAAATGGGTAACAATGTAGCCAAAAGAAATTTCACGAATTCTAATTTCTGGTCCAGTGAAACAGGAGACCATCAGTTTTGAATAAGGTTTTAATGTTACTAGAGAAATCCATGCTGCATGATCCATAATAAGAGTCAATCACCTATACATACATTTGCATGAGTTAAAGAAATTTGTGAACTTGTGTCTGCCTTGGGGTCTAGTGGTAAGATTGTTCAACCACTAACACGAGATTTCGTTTTCTACTCCACATCGAATACAGGTCGGACTTAACGGCAGTCCGGAGTCAGAAAGTAGGCGGTGACCAATCCCCGTGCCTCGGAGTAAAGTAAAGCCTTCGATCCTAGGCCTGATTTATACCGGGTGGTGTCGGATAGCCGTTCCACCGGAATATGAAGGATTAAACAAATCACTTGCGACTGCGCAAACCATGTGCACTATAAAATGTCATGTGCAGATGACTCGTCTCTATGCAGACTGCAGCCGTAGTTGAAATCCGTCTTGAATTATTTTTATTAGTGATCTTATCTTCCCAGGCCCCCACCGATGCCCCCGGTCCACACATCGAGAAGGCAAAACCCGGAACCAAGCGTCTACGTCGAGATCCCGCCCGGACCGCCTCAGCCGACCATCGCAAGCCTGGCGGCCGCTAGGAGTGTGACGCCCGATACCCTGCTCAGGACCGCAGCTCTGGGACTCCATCACTCGCCCATGATGGCTCCACACCTTAAGTTTGGCATGCTGGTGTCCTTTGCTTTGGCAACTATGTTCTTGACTGGCGCTAAATATTACTTCGATCGTCAGGTGAGTGAGCTGCTAAAAGTATGTAAGCATTTAAGGTAGTTATGAATTGCGATGAATGTAATACGGTAAGTATACTATACGATAATATGAAAAGCAAAACTTCGGGTACTTTTTTAAAAAAATCGGTCGAATTAAGCGGACGGAGGAGTATAAAATTTGGCACAATTATAGTATATTTACACATAAACTATAAATGTGTCTACTCCTCCGAGAGAAGTGCAGAACGTTAATATTTTTTAATAATAATGCTTATAAAGTACATTAATTCAATAAATAAAACATTGACAACATTATTATGACAAGTCTGGTATCAACAATGAAATTTGTAATGTCGTTTGAGCCGTTTTGAAAAACACATTACAAAATATAAATTTGTGTGCTTTAGACTACAGGACTGAAGTAAAACTTCATACACGAAACAATGCCCTTTAAAAATAATTTAATTGATCTGTCGTGGTAGCTGGTGAAGGGGGCTCATAACGGCGAGGCGGGCGTGATGTGCGCGACCGTTGCGTGCGTGTGCGGCGTGGGCTGCGCGCTGACCATGTGCCGCACGCGCACCGCGCCGCCGCCCGCGCCGCCCGACCGCGTGTCATCCACGGCCNNCCCGCCTCCCCCTCCCCCGCGCGAGCGTCCGGCCCCGTACAGAGAGAGGTGAGTGGTGCAGGTGACGTCATGCCGGGGCCGTGAATACTGATATGCCGAACTATTGATAGTTTCACTATCGACCTAGTTGATCTCGAAAATCAGTTGGGATATCGATAGTCCTATCGATATTCTCACTGTCGCCTATCGATAGTCTATCGATATAGGCCTATAGAGCGGCATCAGCCATGGAGGCCTTATCAGAGAGACCATCTGGTCTTGATGACGTCTGATGGCGTTTTAATCTCTTCATTGCGATGACAACATAAGTAGCATGTCTTGACATGCATCTTTCACCTTTTTTAATGCCAAGTCTATGACTAGGTACAGGAGCCGGAGGACATCTCTCTCATACCGCTGACGCGTGACGAGGGCGCGGTGGGCGGCGCCTCAGGCAGCGAGTCCCCGCCGCCCTACCATATCGCAGTACTGCTGCCGCCGCCCTCGCCGCCGCCGCCTGCCTACTCTGCGCTCAGCTAACGTCCTGCCCCAAGGGAGTTCATCATATAATTGAACATCCTCCTCCAAATACAGTTTGCAGTTGCAACATCAAGAGACTCCCTTAAAGTGTGACAAAATGATACAAGAAACTACTACCGTCACAGTTTTAATTTTTAATATTTTAAACTACATCAGCTACATCACATCAGCTACATCATTCCAATCCATAACATTTCCGACTCTAAATATGGTTAATAGTAAGATACTTTAAATGTGACGAAATAAATTGAAGTTACTTCGACTACCCTCATAGAGTAGAGGGTATTTTTTGATTTTTTAAATGTCGCCTTTTTACAAAACGTCATTTGCAATCATCCTGTACATAGAGCAAATACTCTAAGTACAGTTGACATCAATAAACTCTAAGGGTGACGAAATAAAGTTAAACTTACAAATGCGCTCATAAATTTGAGGGTATTTTTAATCATTTGAAATTGGCCTACTAAACATTCTTCACTACAATCTAGTTGATACTTATATTTAAAATATCTGACTTAAGTATACGATTCACACCAATAAACTAAAGGTGACGAAGTTATTTATATTAATGATTATTACTACCCTCACCTACCTTATAACTACCCTCATAACTTTCATGGTATTTTTAATTTTAAAGACTTTGTTACGCCGCGCCATTAACGTTGGTGATGCCGGCAAATATACTTGGAACCATAGGATTAACCTTGTGCTACATTCCCTATTACAGAAAAATCGCCCCGATTACAACCTACTGGTCTGCATTGAATTAGTGATTTATTTTTTCACCTCGATTCATAACAATTGCAGGAGGTGAATTGGACCAAAAATCTCTTAAACTAAAATTAATTAACCGGTGTGCCATCCTTATTAGTACATAGCTAAACAATATCTAGGTTGCCGTGGCTACATTCTAGATTTGTGTACGCGTTTAGATTGTTTGGTCTGTAATGTTCGCTGTGTGTAAATATGATATGGATAGTAACGCACAAAGTTCTTTGCATACTGTTTTCTGTTGGAAATTAACAATATCTAATGAATTAGCTAAAATACCTAAATCTAATTGTTTAATATACAGCTACTGGTAAAAAATATAATGGTAATGTTGTTACATATTATTGTAAATTGTCCGTAAACACTTATTTATTGAATAATTTGTAAACTAAGAAAAAGTGTATATTTTTATTCTTTAAGGTAAACATGACAATTGAAGTTGGAAAATCGGACGACAAAAGGTTAGGTTTCTTTGTAACATTTCACACATGTCATATTATATTTTTAGTCGCCTGAAGTAGCAAGTAAGTTACGAACTAAAATTAGTGACCTTTTAAAGTAAAAATATTTGTACTTTTTCGACTTTTTCCTAGATTTCAAGTACAATTATTTATAATAGCTATCAACATGGTGGTAGGTACTTATTCCTGATTATTTTAGGTACAAGTTTAGAATATTACTTGTTTTAATTGAAATGTATGTTATTATTTTATTGGTAATCGCGATAAAATTGTTTTAAAAGTTGATTTTGTGTGTGTTAAAACTGTTCAAAATGTTTATAATGTGCAAATGGTTTATACTTTAATATGTATTTGTAGTCATGGTACATAAACGAAAAGATTTTTAGTCGATACTTGGTGTAAATGTAATAATGTCTGTAGTTGTGAATGTATCTCAATAAGTATAATGAATAATATGAAAATTACTACCTTTAATAA
>LUGF01026138.1:43398-56223 GCA_001625245.1 Calycopis cecrops
AATTGTTTTAAAAGTTGATTTTGTCTGTGTTAAAACTGTTCAAAATGTTTATAATGTGCAAATGGTTTATACTTTAATAAGTATTTGTAGTCATGGTACATAAACGAAAAGATTTTTAGTCGATACTTGGTGTAAATGTAATAATGTCTGTAGTTGTGGATGTAAGTATAATGAATAATATGAAAATTACTATCTTTAATAAATAATGTGAAGGAAAGAGGCAAAGAGAATACAATAGAAAAATGAAAACGTTAGAAAAGTAACGGAAGAAAGAAGTGAATACTGTTTCAAGTTACAATATTATATATTATCATGAATACGATTCGGGTAATAGCAAGTATGCAGCACCCCATAAAGGTAAGAAGATAATCTAGTTATAGATGTTTATTTTTGTCAGTTGTTATGTAATTATAATACGCGTATGCTGAAAACCCACCGTCAATAACTTCGACCAAATAAGTAGATTTACATAAAGTATTTTCTTTTTTATTGCAATATATTAATAATAATTTATCTTTTAGAAAATTTGTTGTAAGCCTGTCGTCGCCAAAAGTCAATAGCTGAACTACGGGTCAGAAGTCTTAAGCATGATATTTTAGAACATAAAATAATAAAATATTTAAAGATAGCAATAATGTTTTGCTACTTTTATATTATCTTTTATGACATCACTAGCGAACGCCTCTTAAACAAAGCATTAACTTCCCACTGATCCCATACAATTCCTCCGCGAGATTCCTCGCATATTTGTGAATTACAGTTGATGGGACGACGTTACAGAATTTTTTTTAACATCTGTTTTGAACACTTTTTTGTTGGAAGAGAGACGAAATAGTAATATTTATTTTGTCATAAAAAGGTAAAAATCGACGTGATATTAATATAGTCGTCTTGCACCCGTTTGATATCGCATCTGATGTAAATCACTCGTCCTACAAAAGGTATATAATATGGTCACTTGGACATGACTGGGTAGATTGACAACCCCGACTATACAGCATGTATCAATATGTTACATATATTATTGAATGTAATCTGCAATGGATGTTGTGTGTAGCTAACTAGACGTATAAATTGTAAATAATAAATGTGTTCACGTTAGTATAGATATCGTGGCCGAGCGGTTCCCATTATATGTGTTTTAGTATATAGGATGTTGTGTATTACTCGTTCTAGCTAATGTGTTTTTATTTTTTAAGTGCCATTTAAATTGAATGTTAATATTTGTTAGTTACGTATTTAAATGTTCGCCGTGCTGTAACGGCGCTCTGTACGCACAATGTACATTTTAGTCAAAAATATAGCTAAGTATCATATTTCACGTCTAAAAGGTGAAACGAAACGTCGATAAAGTGCATTTTTCTCTGTCTACCCTACACATTGACTTTGGTTATTGATAACGTTCCTCTCATTTCCGATGGAAGTACTTAAAGTGTTTACAGTACACGTTGATAAATCTGTTAAAATATTTATTGCAACTACCAATACAACTTTTAAATGTTAACAAAAAAGATAACAAGAGAAGAACATTGAGTCCATTGGTATTACATATTCTAATGTGTCCATTTTTCAGTTTATTGTCTCCATTTATATTTTTCTATTTCATGACGAGCTGATGTTTGCACTGGCCATCGTAGAAAAATCAAATTCCAAAATTTAAAAGCGACTGATATTTTATAAGGAAGTGCGCAGATATTTCACAAAATATGTCGTAGTATGCCCGTGTATTGTGTGGTGTATAGCGGTGCTTGGAGGCCATTTTTAATCGGCCAATCGTTTGTCAGGAGATAACGTTTCAGCCTACCAGCAGTTAGATTGTTGAAAGCTACTCAATGTTGTAAGAGGTTAGCAAATTACTTCCATTACCGTATAACGTATTTTGTAGTAAGTATAAATAAAATTTTGTATATGTTGAATGTTTATGTGAATCTAATTGCCCTGGCAAATAAGTGAAATGTTTCCACGCAGAAAAAGCTAAGTTTAACAAAGTGCTATTTCTTTGTACACCTAAACAGGTGCATATTTGTTGATTATAGTTAATTTTGTATTTTCCAGCCTACAAATGTACATGCTACAGATGTATTGATAATATGCATAAAATAGTAAAATACAGTGCAATATTATGCGAACACTGCAATGTGGTTTTAACTGTGTTTCCAGGCTTGAATAGTGGCAGCAGTACAAAATAACTGATTATGAAGTGTAGGGGCTAGGAAAACGTGTGTGTAAAGCGTTACGTGAAGCGTGAAATAATTTATAATATTGCACACGAATTTATTCTGTTTTTTTCTTAACGCGGGCTGTAAACATCGTGAACTGCAATAATAATAGTTATCAATCCATCCATATTGGCGCTAGTAGTAAAGCCGAAACAAAATTAATTTTCACCTCTAAAATCTACCCTCCTTACCCACTTGCAATAGTCGTGTTATATATAATTATTTAATGATTTGTATGTAACATTTTCGTACACACTGCGGTTCTCCTGTCCTCTATTTCTCATGGTGTAGACTAAATCGTCACAACTCAAGTCAATGCCAGTCTATAAAAAAATCACAGTATATTCAGCAGTTCACGAATCACGCCACAGAGCAACTGATATTTTCTGCGAAATAACATTCCAAAATAGAATCCAGCCCCATAACAAAATATTGCCAATTTTAGTTTCCATTTTTCCGTCCGACTGTTTTGTTGACATTTTCCGAGTCACAAAGAACAATGGTCACTTTGGACCATTAACGAGCCCAGAGATGAGACCACTACCAAAATATAGTATATTATTACTGTAATTATCCTATATAATTTGTTCTTATTTTAAAGCTAGAGAAATATTTTAAATTAATTTCAAAATATAGTTAATAAAGTGGTAATACTACGATATTCTGTAGTTTAATATTGGTCTGTGACAAATGGCAGTTAGCTGATTATACACATACCCTCCTAACACCGGGCATAATATTTGTTGTGTATTGTTGTTGTATGAACACCATTATCATTTTGCTCTACAGAAAGGTAGTTCGGTTTTTATGGCCTGACAATCGCGAGGTGACAGATGTTGTTAAACCCGAACATTCTATTAGCAGGTTTTATTGTCCAGGACATAAAGACTATATACATTTTGTTCTGTATGGATGACTTTCGGTCATATACACTTTCACTACCTGATAATGTTTCTAGTTTTCAAGCAGCAATTGACTGTTCTGTTCTGTGCGATTTTCCGTAATTTTTTTGTTGCAAAACTTAAGGACTGCGATACGACTACTCTCCTCGATTTGGCATTCTTTATTTCTTTGTGTTTTTGACCTGTGCCATTGGAAGAGACAAATGTCTTTAAGTATTTTATGTGAAGAAAATAGGAGATTAGGTTTATTATATTATGATTATTAGACAGTGTTATATAGAGTTTATACAGATCTGTCACTGTCCTTCCTCTCTCTTCCATGGGCTACAGGCTACTTACAAACCCCACTATTTCATTTAATTACATGTTTCTCCCGTCTTTAAAAAATACACTGAATATTGTATTTTGTTACATAAATATAGTCGAATAAAGCATAGTATGATTTATTGATGGGCGCGTTTAAGGTCCAAGGCATGTTAGAAGATGACCATTGTTCTTTACGAGCACATTGAAAACTACTGCTAAGGCTTGTTTTTATTATAACAACATCCAAGAACCGGATCTCCGAATCTTAATGTACCGTGGGTTTATGAGTCCTCGGGAAGAGACCAAACTTTCTCGTTAGGTTAAGACATTTTATTCACCAAATATTTTCACGCGGGCGACGCACGCGTTATGATCTCACCAAGAACTTTAATTCTTGTCACTGTTTAAACTGCATAGTATTAATTCTAGTCATTTAATGATTTATGTATTAGTCTCGATCGAATTTTATTTTTATATTCTACATTTATATACTTAGATTAAATTATTCATGTAACGGATGTAAAAGACGCTTGAAAATAAATAATCATAACTGTGGAGGTGGTTTTTCATTGCGGTGACACTTTTAGTGTTGTCACTGGTATCACTGACTAGACATCTTACAAATGTCACAGGATATACGTCTGCTCTTGCCGGTGGTTCTAGCAATACTGAGTCGCTTGTATAATTTAATTCAATAAATACCTAAACTATAAATGATTGTTTTACAAGATCATCAAGCTTTTAGTAGTAGATAGCTAACAACATATACCTACAACATGTGTTCTATAAATTAATCTCTTTTCGTAAGCTCGGGAAAGCGGCGATTATGCCTTTTAACAAAGACTTCAAATGTCACGATAAAGGCTTAAAGTATTGAGAAATGTCGAAAGTTGTTGAAAACAGTCATTGTCTATGATGTTAGCTTTCTATTCTTAACAGTTTGCCGGTGTTTCAAAAATAGCCAAGTATAGAATGGTCACAATTATGTGATCCAACTTCAACTTGATTTGTGTGTTTGTGTTACACAATATGTATTTAAAAACACTAACAAGTTACAGTGAAAGGTGGTAATGCAAAGAAACAAATAATAGCTTGCTTATATATTCAATTAATTCATAACAATAAGTACAATGGTGGTAAAATAAATATAATTTATAATAATATATTCGATTTATATTTATAAATTAAAAATGCTTCAATATTTTGGTATAGGTATACACAGCGCCGGATCTAGGGGGGGGCTAGGGGGGGCTATAGCCCCGGGCCCCGCGAGTCAAGGGGGCCCCATGACGTGTCAAGAAAACTAATTTTCAGATAATAAAAGTAATAAAAAATATACCTAAGTATATTAAATCAGATTTCAAATTCAACAAGGACAAATTATTGTAATAACTATTTATTATCATTCAATATTAAATGTACGAGAATTTGTGAGACAAAAAGGCATTACATCTCAACCATTAAAAATAAAAAATAATATATCATAACATTAGCCATTGCTATTCAAAATTTTTAAATTAAATTTATTTTATAGGTAATTTTTGAAGTCTATTTTTTAAATAAATTACTTATTTAATGGTTAATAAGTGATTTGTTAAAAGTGCATTCGGCAGCGGCAAAAAAAGAATGCCATTTGAAGACCAGGCTAAGGAATTTTGATCTGATGAAAGATACAAATAACAGACGATTCTAGAATATAACGTCATTCTATATACCACGCCAATTATTATTGTTACGACAAGAAGCTTTTTTACCTTGCTAGTTTCACCCAAATGGATCTTCCATTTGAGTAAAATTGGCAAAATAAAAAAGCTTCCTAGCTCCCTAAAAACCGAACAAAAGCCAATTCTACCAACGTCTGAATTCCTTCACACCTACAACCTGGAAATCTTTAAATCGAGGGTGAATCTCTACCTTCTAGGCATGCGAGCTCCATCGTCGGCCAAGTCTACACTTTCCACCAGGTGAGACAGTAGCCCAACCGCAAGTCTTTCCAGTATAAAAAAAACTGGAATATGCAAAGGATCCAGAAGCATCATATCATTCATCATCATAATCTCTGGCACCCTTAGGTACCTTTATCTTACAAGCTGCTGCTTTACGTCAACGCTTAATCTTACATAGCACAACAGGCGTTCTCTATGTTATTGTGGTAGCTTTGAGCTTCTCTTTCTTTTCGGACCTTGTTTTTTTTTTGTTCACACAGGGGAATACATTTAGGTATGATACCTAGGAGCCCGGGTGGCCCCTACGCCAATGTCACACACTCGACATTTGGGAGTGCCATATCGGCTAAACCCCTGCGGGTGCAGGCGGCTATAATTGGAGGGTCCCGAATCTAAAAAGGTATCTGAAAAGGCCAGATTTATCCTCCTTGGAGACGGTCCGGCTGCCATTGAATAGTCTCTACTACGACGTCCGAACTATACAATGGGGTCAGATTGCCAACCTGCCCCTAGGTCCCTGTAACCAATGTCCAAATCTGACCCGCTACTCATTCCAATCCACGCCACCCTCTGCTGATTCAGAGGGGCGGGGGAGTACTCCGAGTCAAGCTGCTCTTAGTCTGGCCTCTCCCACCAAGTCTGTCCGGTATAACTAGTCCTGCCCTGCATACCCTCAGGGATCATAGAGAAAAGCCACGCAAGCCCACCAACCACGACAAGGTGGCAGCATCTTCTGGGGAGTTCCATTCGGACGTGAATTAATGCTGTGGAAACGAAGAGAAGTCCAATACCACATCATCTGATTGCTATGATTTTTCGTCGGGCAGCTTGGGGTCGAAAGGGGCACCTATCTCTCTCTCTCGATTAAAAGATATGCATCCCCATATGAGAGAGATTATAATAACTAATTTAACTATTATTATAACGGTCAAACGGCCCGACAGCTCCATCTCCCCGCGACTCTGAAATCGATAGTAGCTCGCGCGCGGTAACAAAATGGCTTGGCGTTGACGTGATCTTTTTCTCCTGGAGAAAATCATTGTCGGGATCGTTATTAGAAGTTTTGCATTATCGCCATCCTCCAAAATTTCCAAAATTTGGACTACTTCTTATCAGGGAAAAGTTCTAAGCTGCTCAAAATACAGTAGTAACAAAAGCCGTTCCCGAGTTGGTAACTTTCTGTATCTCAAAAAGGGCATCACAAAATTACTAAGGCAGGGAAGCATTGCTGACATAGGTGCATATTTTTATTAACATTTTACATTATTTTGATAAACAAAAACAACTTGTTGATTAAGTAGGTACATATCTACTTGCGGCTGTTTCTTTAAAGCTACTGAAATCTAAAATTATTTCTCGATATCACTTAATTCCAATCACATAATTGAAAATTACCGGAATGCTGAAATACTTCAGGAATACGTGAAAACTTATAAAAATACATACAGTAGGTATAGTTGTCGGCATTAATAATATGCGTTTTTTTTGTTACTTAAAGTACAAGTAATACTATTCATTTTATGGTATTATATTATGACAATAATTTTTGTGTCCATTAGGGGCCCCTCTTTTACTCCCAGCCCCGGGCCCCGCCAGAGCTTAATCCGGCGCTGGGTATACAAAGTGAACTTTATTTTTTTCTAATGACAAACTGACAGCCAATTGATTTTAAAAATAATAAGGAATGTAAGGAAATTTTTGCACACAGAGAATAAATGCCTACGATGTAACAAGGTATCAGAGCACTGGAATAAAATTTGAAGAACTTGAAGTTAAAATAAAACTACACTTTGCTAATTTACAATGCCAATGAGCTATAACAAAGCATAAACACACAAAGCTGTCGATTTTTCGAATTAGCTGTACTACGAGCGTAACAGCATAACTATAAAAAAAATTTTGTTTATCAATCACTGATCTCAAAACTATAAGCAAACTAGGAGATATCCGCACCTCTGAATATTGATAAATTTGAAGTGTATAAGGAAATCATAAGTATTGAGATCAGTGGTATCAATATATTAACAATACAGCCAGTAAGTATCAAAACTCGTTAACATATCCACTTTTAAAATACCTGTACGTTACAAACCTGTATGTGCATACATAAGATAACTCGACAAGCCTATAGCTAAGTCAACTTCATATGTCCGATTCACGTCTAAGATTTTTTTAATTATGCTTAGATTTCCTATGAAAGCGTTGCATTCATAAAGCGGCCTCGAATGACGTCATTGGATATTTTATTATTGACACGTTGCGAAGTTTATCTTCTTTCCGCTGCTATGCCAGCGTGGATGAAATATTGGGGTATTTGGGGTGTGTATGACACTTGTAAGAGCCGCGTTATGAATTATGTTATATGATAGACTGGCATGGATATCAATCGATTATAATCTGTCACCTCTTACTAGCCAAGAATATGCAACACTTACGAAACATTTACATTTGAATGACGTAGACAAATCTCTAGTGACTCGCCGCCATTTTGCGCCAGCTTTATGACGGCACGGCTATCCTATGAAAACAAAATTAAGAATCTGGATTTATTAATCTATATTTGATGCCGAGTCAATATAAATCAATACATTTCCCTTAAATAATCGTCTATCATTACATAAAACATGTATCTCTCTATAGACGTTTGCAATCAAAGAAAAAAATTGTGTAGTTTTATATTACGTATATGGAGTTATAAATTTATAGTTAATTAATAAAACTAATATATTTTAAGCGATTTAAAACGAAGAGTGACTAGTGATAACATTTTATTATAGTTAAAACAAACAAAACTACATATACAGTTGAAAAAGCGTTTAACATTAAAAGAATGAGTGAATTTAACCGCCCTTCTACAAGATATGAAATTAATAAAAAAATATTTTTATTCTATTGGTTTTTGAAGCGCTCAAAAATTAACAAATGGAAATAAATAATGATCAAAAATGCAAAAACAAAATCATATTTCGTTCGTGTGCATAACTTGCACGCAATCATGCTTTTAAGAGTTCTATAAAACATTCTCGAACCTATTCTATTTAAAAGCTATAGTCATAAGAGCTGGTAGATACATAATCATGGTCCAAAAAGAGAACGCTGAGCGGAATCGCGAAAGTACAGATTCGGTTAGACGCATACGTCGACGCCAGAGAGGCGCCGTAAATCAACGGAGACTATTGGAACCCGCGCCCGGGACCTAATAAGTTTTTCTAGGGCCACAGGTATGTAGTGTGAGGGCTCTGCATGTCATTTCGTTGGCTCCGAGGAGAATTATAACATACATATGATCTAATAGAGTTCATAGAGAGGAGCTCCTAGCAACGCACGAAGAGGGGCAGCGAATGAAGTTCCATAAGAGTCCCCGCAGCCCTTCTATGGTGTAGAGGATCGCTTGCGCAGGCGTTTTTAGTGGGCAAGAATCCCACATAACCTGGCTGCTGTTCCCCCGTGTAGCAACTAGGTATCTTTTGAAGATTACCCCTGCATTAAAAAAAACATACATAACGTACAGATAAGTCAATGGAGATGGACAGTAAAAGTCGATACGGAAAGCTTGAGACAATTCAGACCAGTCTATTAACTTTCCACTTATTATCGCATGCAAGACCTGGGGACCAACATGAAGTGATATTCATTCTATGAGTAATAATTAAATTCCATATTTCACGATTACAATTAAATTTCAAAAACGATTAAACCGCTTGCAGTTCTGTTTCCAGACGAGGCTATTTTAGTGAACATGCTGTATAACGTGTAAGTTGACGTGGTGCGATAATTTAAAATAAATCCATGTAAACGCGAACTATAAATTAGATGAAATCATAATCATAATATGGTATCTAATAATGAAACTAGTTAACTATTTAGTCCACCGCAGATTACGCAAATGATATACGCATGGCTTAACTCGAATAACTTTCTCACGCAGCTCAAAGCTGGACTCTTATTAGGAGTAAGGCTACTTCACTACATGCACCAGGACAGCGTCAGTCGCGACGGTAATAAATTTTACTAAACTTTATCCTCATAAACGGGATTTTTATCAATTCTGACTTGTCATAATTTATAAGCTCTAAACGAACACAAATGTAGCGTGTGCTGCAGTGGAACAAAAAAACAAAAGACTGCTCTTCTGCTACGGAGCTCAGCAATGTGTTTCCAACTAAATGCGTGTTATAAATACGCATAATTTGTTTTAAGGAATGTTATTTTTTGTGTCAATAAGGACGACATCACACACGCTACTTTTAGCATCGGTCACGATTTAGCGAGTCTCTGCGTTCACTTCGTGGTACGGAATCACGCAATTTAGCGACTGCTCCGATGCTCGATACGTAACACTAGCAGCCGCTTCGCGACTAAATCGCCGCGTTCGGCGTTTTTAAGTGTGCGCTGGGAAGCGTCTGGTCGCTGCATTCAGCTTGTAGCGACTAAATCGCCGAATGCCGATGCGAAAAGTAGCACGTGTGCTCTTACTTGAGGAATGAAAACCAGTAGACGCAAGAGAAACTTGACTTTTTACTGGTGGCTGTAATTTCATTAGTATGTAGCCACTTAACAATAACTCGAAGTGAGGGTACTTCGTTTAAACAAATTAAATAAAACTAACATATCTATAAGTATAAAAGCGAACGAATATGTCTCAAATGTGTCATAAATTTTATAGAGTAAAATACAAATAATATTTAAATAATTTGCCAAACGATGAAATATCATGAAAACATAATATATTTATAATACAAAAGAAAAAATATTGCGTTGTCATGTCTTCCGAATTTTGAATGCACAGAAAAATAAAGAGCAATCATTTAGACACATCACTTTAAATTATAATACATTTATATAAGCCTCAGAATAAAATTGAGTTAAAACATAACATTTAAGTAGATAATTCTATTATGATATCAATAATTCAAATACATGTCATGTAAATAAAAAATAAACATAAAATAAATTTATCTAGTAAGCATCTTGGAAAGCATTAGGAAACTTTGTTTGGTAAAATTAATATAACAAAAAGGGCTCGAAAATACATCGGTAAATGGTCAACTCGCCACAAACTAAATATAAAGTGCATCTATATCTAATAAAATAAATTTAAATTATTATAATTACCTAAGAATATTTCTATTTCGTGTAAATACAATTAAATTGTTTTTTCGCCGCTTGAATTATAATTTCAACAGATCTCTTGAAAATTCATTTACACATCAGGTGGTATTCTTTAAAAGACATTATTTTATTAATTTATTACAATCGAGTTTACTAAAAACAGTTTAGATAAAATGCTAGAGAACTTTACGCAACTATGAATTCTATGTACAGTCCATTAGCAGGGGCGTGGTTAGAAGGGATACAACGAAGTAGAGGGGCCCTCCACACCTCGATATTACCTTGCAGGATAAGGGACACCTTACACCCTTCCAAAACCTTCAGATTGACAAAACAGAAGGCCTCCTGATTAGCCTTTTTCTAAATTAGTTCACACTACGCCATTGCAATCAGACGATGCCATATAACTTATACCAGCGTGCTTACTATTGATACTCGATCCTATTGTGAATTTAGAATTATTAAGATCAAGAGTACCAATTTCTCGATTTCTCTTCGATTCTCGATTGACTAATTCTAAATTCCAAAAGTGTCAATAGGTAAGCACTCCGATGGCAACAAATTTGGTCACAATTTTCTTCAAATTTAATCTATCTACTTTGAAAATTGTAAATAATTCACTCGGTGTACATTATCAATAAACTAATAGTTACTACCAGTGGCGAATTTCAGTTTTGCATGGGTGATATTTTGATGACTTTCTTGTGCAAACGGAATTTACAATTTGTCACAAAAGGATGTAATTGATTTGAAGGGTAGGCGCAGCCTTTAGCCCTTATGCCCTTTTGGATCCGCAACGGGCTAATACAAGGTGGTTATCCAGCTTCTAACGTGAACTTATCTCCGGAGCGATGACTGGAGGCGGCTAGGATCATACTCTCTGTATCTCGAACAGTTTCACGTCCGTGTCGTACCATATTGGAGGGTCCACGTTTCTGAAAATATATTATTTCATTGTGAAAGTTCCGATTATGAATGTTTTACACTTCGTAGCATTGGCTTTGCAGCCGAATAGGTGCGACGTGACCTCTTGCTCACACATCACCTATCCCCATGATCCCACGCGCATGCGTATAGCTCCACTGGCCTAAGCTACTAGTAAACTCTCATTTGTCTGAACTTCATAACTTGTTGCTGAGGCGAACTAATAATTCTTCTCTACCAAAAAACATCTTATATCGCTATAGAAGATGTCACTTAAAAATATAACATTAATGGTATGGTTTAAAATCATGATGAAAGTGATTTTTTATATTTAGCTCCACGTGACAAATATGCAGCCATAAGGCATGCTGAGAAGTGCGATGTTACAACTTGTCAAGTTTGAAGAGATGACCAGTCTGCCTGCTCCAAGATGATAGCCGAGTATTATCTATAAAAACAAAAGCAAATATAGCAACACCCACCGTATGTATATGACGCCCCACATGTACGTACGGAACCAGGCCGCCGTGCCGGCGTTGGCCTGATACTTGCGGATGAGGATGGGGTGCGGCACCGGCAGCAGCCCGACCAGCGTGCCATGCTGCAAGAACCGTAGGATCTCCGACTCATCCGTCAGGCCCCTGAGGGTAGAAGAGTTTCATGTAACTAACGCTATCTATGTAAAGCTGGTAGAACTAGTAAATAATCTGGGCAAATGTGTGATGAAGTTTAGTATCGGGAAATAAATTATATACGTAATAAAGTTCGATATGGGATCCTAGCTATTACGATAAATCATAAAACCATAGTATAAAAGCAATGTATGTATCCGGTCTCTTAAATTGGTATAATATATCCCACTACCCCCCTTCGTCTCTCTCCTCTACGTTCTCTCATACCATCCCGCTCGCTTGTAGTCCCCCTTCTTTCTCTCTCTTTTGTAACACTCTAATCTTCCAACCTTCTTCGTCCTTCTTCCAGCGTCCTTGCACTCTGCAGCACATCAATATCCTCTCTTAGGCTGTTTCGTACCATCGCTCACTATATGTCGTAGCAGTCTGCAGTAGTATAGTTATTACTAGCGTCGCTCCGCTCCCCTCTTAACTAATTTGTTGATGCCGTCTGCATTATTTCACTACCCATAATCTCTATTGCAGATCTCTACTACCTTCATTGTCTATTGTACCTCCCCAGTCGCCTCTCACATTCACTTTTTTACCATTCTACTCTCACACACACTTCTTGTCCACTGTCCACCCACTCCACCATTCGTGCCATCTCTTGTCTCTCACTCTACATCTCAAACTCTCACACTCGTGGACCCGGTCTCCACTACTCTCTCTCCACTCACTTGTCGATGCAGATCTTCTCCACCTGCGGCACCAGCACCTGTAGCAGCCGCATGATGGTCTGCAG
>LUGF01026138.1:56258-67591 GCA_001625245.1 Calycopis cecrops
CACTCGTCGCTGTCACTTCCATTCGCGAGACCTACTTTCAAACTGTCTTTCTGCAAAGAAAAATGAAAATATTAGTGAAAACTTAATGGCATATAGGTGTCTATCGACGCCCACATCCACACAACTTGAAGCTACACAGATGCGTTGCCTTCCTCCTCCAATAGGCTACTCCACCTTTTTATAATGGAGCGTGAGTGAAACCACTTCGGTTTGATTTGGTTACAACTGCAACGGAACAATGACGTAACGTACCAATGACGTTGTAACGTAACAATGACGTAACGTAACGATGACGCTGTAACGTAACAATGACGTAACGCAACAATGACGTTGTAACGCAACAAACGTTGACAACGTAACAAACAATGAATATTCTTTTACTCACTTTTTGACTGGCATTAGCTTAGTCTTGTATTTTTGCGGCTCAGGAGGAGTCGCAGGTTATTTTAATTGTTTTGACGTATGTAACGCAAATGACTATATGTAAATATCGAAGTCAGATTGTATAAATCACCAAATTACATTACAGCTTTCAAATTTACGTTTTCAGAAACAGAGAAGTTTTATATTATTGACATAAAATTTCAAAAAATGTTTTGAAAATTACTAAAATTCACCGTGTATAGAAATAATAATTATACAAGGGTCCAAAAGGGAAAAAGGTCCAAAAGGGAAAAAGGTCCTAAGGTTTTTAGGACAAACCTATTCTCTAATCCTCTGCTAATCTGTTCACCTATTGCTTGGTAACTTATACTAGGTCTTTACGGCTTTTCTCATTTTTAATCTCGAATTCGGATATCTATGCTGCTCACCTGTTTTCCTGTCTCGATTCTAATCTACTTACATGTCCGTCCTGGTCAGTGTCGCTGGAGTGTTGACCGTCGTGGGCGTTCTCGCTGTCGTGGGCGTTTTGGTCGTCGTGGGCGTCTTGACCGTCCTGACCGTCGCCGGCGGGACGCGGCAGTAGCTGTTCTCTCGCACCGGGGTGAGCTGACTCGCGCTCCGTCATTGTCCCGATGGCTGGCAAAGATTGGAAATTAGAAATTAGCAGAATTCAAAGGTTGAGGAAGGTGTAGCAAGCAGGCTATTTTCCAAATTTTCAAAAACCACTCCAGAATGTTCATCAGTGATCAAGCAACTTATACAATTTTTTGTGTTTATTTCTGATAAGTATTTAACTCAAATTTTCATAATTTATAAAACCCGCGAGAACGCTTCTTTAAGCAAAATGGCGTCTTGGGACGTATTAACTTTGTCAGCGTTCCGAAAATTACAGCCAGTTCCTACTATTTAGAACTTTTTTGTTGTTGTCAGTTGACAAATCCATAAGATGAGCTAGAAATTTGACAAGTGGCTAGTACTATGAATAAATGAAGGAAATATACTTTATTATGTATATTACAGAATACAGAAAAAAAAGTAATTAACTGGTACTATTAGTAAATTTCTGTATCAGCATCCACGTGTTACGTCATCGTCAATTTCATGTCTTTTCGTGTCACGTGACTTATGAATAAAAATAATTATTTTTAAAAATAGATTTTACTATAAAATATTGATTATTTACAAATGATTTCACTAAATACTGTCTTTAAAAATCATATTAATTAAAGGTTACATTTATTGAATGTAACCTTTAAATAATTAGCTTTTATTTTTCATATTGGAAAATAGCCCATTCGATAGTTTTTTTATTGTATAAAAGAATTTAATCAATTGCAACATCATAGAAGAAAAATGGAAGGAAGGAGAAGAACACGTAGTCATATGAAAGTTCTTTTATTGTGTAAAATAATTTAATCAATTGAAAACTGTAGCTGCTGTTACTTCACTTGAATGCAGGTTCATTTTTAAAACACCAGCAAGTTCTCAGATATATATAGCTAGCATTTTTTTACAACAACATTTGTTCTACCACTTTTGACAACTGAATAAATTAATTTTAAATGATTTTTTAAGCTTTTAATGTAGTGACATTTGTAAGTCGAGTGCGGTCGTGTTACGACCCGGAAATGTGGACAGCTGTGCATGGGTTTGTAGGCCTTATCTCGTGTATGCCGATGCACTTATAACGCTCGGACGAAAAGTTAAATTCATATTTATTTGTATGAAAAAATTAAATAACCAAAATAGTAAAAAATCGTATAACAAACGTCGTCGTTAAACTAGTTATCTACATCCGAGAGTTTGGTGTTTCATAAAAAACTCTATATAGTGTTGGGCGGAGCACATCCCTGTATATCGTTAGTGTAGTACCTGGCGTGTCGGGTAGCGTGGGGTTGAGCGTGCCGGGCTCGGCGGGCTGAGCGGGCCGCGAACCCTCCATAGCGGCCTCTATCGACTCGCAGCTACGGGATCTGCGTACATGCATCACTAATAATTAGTATTGGTACATTTAAATGACGTTCAAAGTGTAATCTTTGAAATTATTTTAGTAAAAACATTTTACTTTTCGACGTCTATCTTTCGGCATGCACTTACACAATGTAACATTTTGGCTTTGGGCTTTTGTGAGGACATGCGGAGGTAAAGTGCCCCGAACTAAATTTGGAAAGGATGGTTTGGGGGTAACAAAATAATCACACCTTTCGAGAATTAGCGTGCCGGCAAAAAAGGAATGGCAAAAATGCATAACATAGCATCAATAATAACAATGGCCCATGGAGGTGGGAGGAGAAAGGAAGGCAGCGCATCTGTATAGCTGCTATGCGGATGTTTGTGGGCGTCGGTAGTCATGAAAATGGCTCCGGCTGCTCGTTTGCCCTCCTATATTATAAAAAAAAATCGATACTTGGATATATCAATGCAAGTAAGTGTTGTAGCTGTAGCGGGTACTTGGGCAGCTCAATATATTCGGTTTGATATTATCGATATATCAATATAAAGTAGTATTAAATATGTCGGTTACCTGGGCAGCTTATTGTCGGGCGGAGGCGTGCGGCCGCGCAGCGTGCGCGCGATCGCCGACCGCTCGTGCGGCAAATTCGCGAGCGCGTGGAAAACGCTGCGTTTGCGGATGATCGTGTACACCAGGTTAGAGTTGCCTGCACCCAAGATGAATACGTTACACACTTTTCGCATTCAGAATGCATAGACTTCGATATTTGGATGCACGGTCTAATATTATATCAAAGTTATACAATTACTATCAATAGTTGACAGGATTCATTTATAAATCAATATTTTTAGATCGAGTTCAAAATAATTATATACCTATATAGAATATTGAGTTATAAAATAATCCTTTTTCAGATTTTACATTATCGATTTTTTATATCAATATAATATGTGTTACAGCGTTGCAACGCTATGTAAGTATTGTCAGACAATACGAAACCATTTCTTGTTTGGTTGACAAAGCATCATCCGACTAAGTTACTTCAATTACACTTACCTTTGTTATAAAAAACCGGTAAATTTAGAATCTGACTCGCACACGAATGGGTATGTATGAACTTGTGATATGTAAATAGTTTGCTCTACATTAGAGCCACAGCACACATGCTACTTTTAGCATCGACGATCGGCAATTTAGTCGATTTTTAGAATCTGAATGTAGTGACCAGACACTCCCCAGCCCACACTTAAAAACGTCGAACGCGGCGATTTAGTCGCAAAGCGAGTGTTACGTATCGCACATTGGAGCACTCGCTAAATTGCGCGATTCCGACATCACGACTGAACGGACAGAGTCGCTAAACCGTCATGCAGCATCGATGCAGTCGCAAACCTGCGGATCGCAGCTAAAAGTATCGTGTGTGCTGTCGCCCTTACAATGCTCAGGCCTGGACGCGGCGCTGTCTACAAAGTACTCAAAGTAGTAAAGTACTCAGTGACAGCTGTGCTGTGTGCCATGCTACATGCATGCATGTAGCCGAATTGGGCCGGCACGACGGGGCGGTACCTTTACCAACCTACCTTACACGAGACCGGCGTAAAGTGACAGCTGTGCTATCGCGTTTCGTGAGCCGATGGCTCAAGGAGGTTGGAGGAGAAAGAAAGACAACATATCTGTATAATATCTAAGCAGATGTCTATGGGCGTCGGTAGTCATGAAATTGGTTCCGCCTGCTCGTTTGCTCCTTGTACAATAAAAAAAAAATGAAGCCCCGGCCTGGATCTGGCGCTGCCTACAAACTCAAATGCGCTCACCGTCGAACTGGTACTGTATCATGTTGTTGAACATCTCGAGCAGGAAGAAGACGAGGTGGTGGTTCTGCGGGCGGGAGAACAGGAACCACGGCGTGCTGAACGCCTCCAGCAGGTGCAGCAGCTTGGTGGACGCCACCATCGAGAGCGTCTTCAGGTACGGAGACACTGGTTACATCAGGACCACAGATTACATCAGAACCATAGATTAAGGACCATAGATTACACCAGGACCACTGATGGCATCAGGACCATAGATAACATCCGGACCATAGATTACATCCGGACCATAGATTACATCAGGACCATAGATTACATATGGACCATAGATTACATATGGACCATAGATTACATATGGGCCATACATTACATCAGGACCATACATTACATCAGGACCATAGATTACATCAGGACCATAGATTACATCCGGACCATAGATTGCATCAGGACCATAGATTGCATCAGGACCATAGATTGCATCAGGACCATAGATTACATCAGGACCATAGATTACATCAGGACCACATATTACATCAGGACCATAGATTACATCAGGGCCATAGATTTCATCCGGATCATAGTCGTAAAGGGACAGCTATGCTGTCGCGTTTCGCGCGGTGTGTCAGTAGCCGCAGGTGCAGCAGTTTTGTGGACGCCACCATCGAGAGCATCTTCAGGTACGGGACCATTGGCGGGGCATAGATGACATCAGAACCGTAGATGATGACGCACATGGTAAAGTGGCCCATGGAGGTGGGAGGAAAAATGAGGGCATCTGTATAGCCTTTGTGCGGATGTCTATGGGCGTCGGAAGTCTTTAAAATGGCTCCAACTGCCGATGGCCCCCGTATACTATAAACAAAAAAATGCTGCGCGTTTCGTTCGGTTCGTGAGTAGCCAGATGCGGCGGCTTCGTCGACGCCACCATCGACAGCGTCTTACGTATACCAGGTACGGGGACGCTGGTGGGCATCCATTTTATGACGATCATAGTCGTAAAGTGACTGTGACAAAATTTTTACCTGTGACTAAACGCACCGTTTCAATGAATTTATCTATCGCATACACGTAGTATGCGTAAGGAGACGTTCCAAAATTGTATGAGCCGTGGGTGAACTTTTGTACAGCTTATGACGTAAAGGAAATAAATAAAATATATAAAGCATTCCTCTTTCTTGAAGGCCGGCAACGCGTCTGCAAGACACCTAGTTTTGCGGATATCTATGGGCGGCGGTAGTCACCTGCTCGTTTGCCCCCTATATCTAAAAAAAAATTGAGTAACGTTTGCATATTCAAAACCGTATTTATATTAGTTGACCAAAAATATAATTTTTCCACCGCTACACTATGGCTATTACCGTAAAAAACGAGTGACGTCAGCTATCAGAACAGAAATCACTTTTGACTGCTTTCCGAAATGTACTGTTAGTACTGATCCCTTGTCAAAATTCTAGCCGCAGTATGGATTTGACAGCTGTGAAAGTTCTGAGCAGTATTCGCAGTGATTTTTGGAACGTAATCATTGAAAGACTCCATCATGACAAGTGTTGTCATTTTAAAATAAAACTTGAATCTTTAGGTTTTTTGGACAAATCATTTCGTAGGTTAAACGAACCTAATGCATTTTTGTTGAATTCTATGTATTTTTTTATTTAAGGTTATCTATACAAGACCACGCCTGAAATGGATCGTCTCCTTTATAAAAGCAATAATTTTGTAAATTGAATGCTGACCATTGACAAGTATGGTGAGGAGGCAGTCGAACAGCGGCTGCAGTCTCTGGTGGCCCGTGGTGACAATCTTGTGGAACACCACGACGAGTAGATCGGCGTGCGTGCCCGTAAATACGGGTATGTCCATCGGCACCGCCGCGCTGTACGGCTTGTTGAGGCGCACGCCGAAGTTGCGCTCGCCCGACAGCAGCAGTAGGATGAACACGCCGATGTGCATCAGCCCCACGCGCGCTGCACACATACATAGTATATACACACGCACACAGTTACGCTCAGTTGTTAAAAAGAAAGAAAGAAAATTTGTTTGCAAGAATACAGTAAGTAGATGTTACAATGTTTTTTTTATAGTTCACATATTCTGCGTCATGCTAATGTTAATTAATTATTACAAAATGGAGTTAATGTACTGCTTAATAATAGAATAATATAACAAAATAGAATTTCAGACAAGAATTAGTATTATAAAATAATTAAAAGTTAGAAATGTTTAACAAATGTGTCTGTTTTAATGGGGCGGCCTGTTGTTTATTATTACTACATGTTGTTTGAATCTTTGTACGGATGTTGTCATATCTTGTTCAGTTACTATTTTTAAGATTATCAGACTCACTTAAGAGTCAAATATATTGTGCTTATGTTATTAGATCTAAAAATAGGATTTATTATTTATTATACATATAACAAAAACTCCTAAGTGTTATGATAATTGTTTGTTACCCAAATAAAATTAAATAAAAAATAAAAAAAAATATAATTATTGAAATAATTTATGTCAGTTATCAAATTGTTAGGATTATTATTACTATTATCATTAATACAATTATTATCACTGGCAACTAAGTCCATAAAATAAGAATTAAGCTGCTTTGTTATTTTTATAGGGTTAGTTATCACTGTCATCTATATAGATTTTATCTAAAGTGTAGTTATTTGAATTGTTATTGTTACAGTTTTTTATGACATCCCGTGACGCTTTACATATATTTTGGGAAGCCTTTATATATTTTATATTATTATTTTTTTGCTTTATTGTTATGCATTTATGTAGTATAGCCGAGTATTTTTTATATTTAAGTTTATTTTTAAATTTATTTGTTTTAGAGAAGCGGTAAATTTAACTTTAAAGCATCTCTTGATACCTTTAGTTAACCACTTGTTTTTGATGGGAGTATTCATTTTTTTTACTGTAACAAATGGAAAGCATAAGTTATAAATACTCGTTCACTTCGAGTTGGCACCTACCTCGTCACCCGAACCCCTCATGAAATGGCGTCGCAGCCAACCGTTGACAAAAAAATATTCCAAATTTATTATGTCGCTTAGTATATTATTTTTTAAATCTAATGTTTGTTTAGTTAATATTATAATTTATGTTATAGGTTAATGAATATATAATATTTTAAATATATCTTTAATACAGTGCAGTTATTATAGCAGTTGGTTTTGAAGTGATATAAATTCGATTTTGGAATCCAAAATCAGTCTTTTTAGATATCCGATTTCAATATTACCAGTAACCTCGAAACCGCCAGTTTTCGTGCGTTTCTAGATTTCGTTAGATTATTATCAGTAAGAGTTTTCGAATAGGAATAAAACTTTTATGGTTTAAAAATCGGCTTGCTTATAACGATTTATAAACAATATTTTTTGTTTGATTTCACTTACATTAACCTTACCTTTGTTTAAAAAATTAAACGAAATATTATTATTATTTTCTTATAGCAGAGGAGGACAAACGAGCAGTCGGAGTCTAGTGGTGACTACCATCGTCTGTTAAGATCCGCATATGCGGTTGCGTTGCCCTCCTTCATCTCCCCCCTCCCCCCTCATGGGCCACCGGTTACTCATAAACCGCACGAAGCGATAGAACATAGCCGTCACTTTACGGCGGTATCATGTGGGCGAGAGGTGCCTTCCATGTCGTACCGGCCGAACTCGGATGCAATGCAGCATGGCACTACCTCTTACTAAACTGCAATATTTATAATATTATTATATAATATGTTATATTATTATTAGATTTGATTTATATCGAACATCTAATATGCAGTCCGTACCGAGTGAATCTGGGGTGGCGAGGGCGGGCGACGAGGTGGTGCCAACTGCCAACTCGAAGTGAACGAGTAGTACACGTGTACATTTCATATCTCTTAGATATATAATTACATAATTAACATCCATAATATGAGGTCTTAATCTTTTGTATAATAGGAATACCTAGCACAAAGAAAAAGAAAATTATTCTAATAGTGTTATATACATTATAGTATAATAATAATTAATAGTATTTAACTAATCAGTGGTTTCCACCGTGACAAGGTTTTGGTCAAGACGACCGTAATTTTTTTTTTTATGGTATAGTAGGGCAAACGAGCAGTTGTAGCCATTTTCATGACTACCGACGCCCATTGACATCTGCATAGACTACAGATGCGCTGCCCCCCTTTCTCCTCCCACCTCCGTGGACCACCGGCTACTTACACACCGCACGAAACGCGACAGCACAGCTGTCCCTTTACACCGGTCTCGTGTAAGATAGATGTACCTCCCCGGTCGTGCCGGCCCAATTCGGCTGCATGCAAGCATGCAGCGTGGCACTACCTCTTACTATCATTCTGTCTCGCTGGGGTTCTCCCATCATTAATCTCAATAATAAATATTGATATTTTTTCTAGATAAATTAGTACAGTATCAGCTATCTATATATAGAGATCAGCGTCCTACATATAACAAGCAGACTCACATTGGTCGGCCCGCGAGTCGTTGAGGTGGTAGAGGATGGGCACGAGGATCTCGAGCACGTCGCTGCTCTTCAGCACGTAGTACATGAATTTCTGCAAACAGAGGCGCGTTAGCGAGCAGGTCGTCGGTAAAGAAACTATACAAAGTTATTTTTAAAACATCTGTGAGATATAGATAATATCTGAGAGCTTCCTAGCATGTTTTAGAACAACATTTGTTCTACGAGTTCTGACAAATGATTTTTTTTTAATTTTTAATGTACTGTGGTAACATTTGTAAGTCCCGAACAATCTCAACCGAATCAGCTATTCGTCCATGTAGATCAGTGGCTCACCTTGTTGTAGTCGCACATCTTCCAGAACAGCACCAGCAGCTCCTGGTGCAGCGCTACTCGCTTGCTGGAGTTGGGCAGGTAGGTCTGCTGCAGCGAGCTATCCATACATGTAGATCAGTGGCTCACCTTGTTGTAGTCGCACATCTTCCAGAACAGCACCAGCAGCTCCTGGTGCAGCGCCACTCGCTTGCTGGAGTTGGGCAGGTAGGTCTGCTGCAGTGGATTGTTCAGAAGCCGCGCCACGCCGCGCAGCGCCACCGCGAAGTCCTCATCTCGGTGGATGCGAGATAAATAGTTGATGAAGAGGTTGTCCGGTAGACGCTGTACGACATTAACCCCCGTTACAATTTACACTCAAATGCATCAAAAATACAAACGAAAAATAATAACTTTCTCGCCTAGTTATAGGCAAATAACGTGTCCTACGCGATCGAAGAGTAATAAGGCACAGGGTTGCCGGCCTTAATTGCTCCCCAAAAAATACTGCTTTATGCCGTAATCAAAACCTGTACATACACAGAACTCATCATGATCTAGTTTAATGAATTTGCAAAAATGCGAAGACGCGGATCCAAATTCTTTAATTTCTCGTAGCACGTGTTGTTGATGGTCCTCCACCGTGCCTCGGACAGCACATATAGTCGCCAGTGCTGCGTCTGATTTCTCTTCGGACCGATACAAAAGAATAAAGGAACAGACTGTAATATCATCTGCGCCTGAACCACATCTAGTCAATCATTTTCTAGTATCTATAGATGTGGCCACAGAGAAGACAATTGTTTTAATTATAGGCACGTGTACTGTGCCAGCAATGGGACGTAGAAGGTAGCCACTGACCTCATCGGAGTCGTCGCTGACCGCGTTACTGGTGTCGTGGTCTAACGCCACGATCAGCACCTGGAGTGACACCTGAAAATAAAAACTATTAATTTAATGATTTATCTCTCCAATACATAAAGTAACATAGCTGAACCAGTAAACAGGTACCCATTTTACCCCACCCCGTCAAAAGAGGATTTTTGAAAATAATGTCCTTAACAGCGCGTTCACGATCACAGCGGTGCGAATTGCGGCGCGGTGAGCGGATCGTCTGTCTCTCTTTCACTCGATACTCGACGCGCGAGTGAGAGAGAGACAGACGATCCGCTCACCGCGCCGCAATTCGCACCGCTGTGGTCGTGAACGCGCTGTAATAGAGTGAAATGAGAAATAACTATGTGTATTTAACACATGACAAATATAGTAGTAGTAAAGTAAAGTAGTAGTAAAGTAGCCAGCTAAGGCGAGCGATGTTAAAGCTTGCATGTGTATAATTACTATGTGTGTTATCTGCTTTATATATACCGATTTCTAGTAAAATGTATTAAAACTCAATCTCTCAATCGCTCAATTAATGACATATAATACAATAATCTAAGCTGATATATAAAAATTGCGGACTACCGCATCAGTTATGCATTTACACACTAGAAAGTACAAACACTATCATTCGGCGCGCAACCATTATAATCGTTCGTAATTACAAGGTTCATAAAAGCGAGAGGCACTAAATGAAACTACGTGTACTACAAGTGCCTACTGTTAATCCGAAACTATTAAAAAAAGTTTGTGAAAAGTATATTAAAATACTTTTTTCAAAGAAGTTAAATAGCTAAGCAATTAAGAAAATATCCGAACATCCTTTGACACTGACCTACACGGCGAGCGGCAACGTCGCATGGGTTAATGACCCCAGCCAGTCGACTTCACGATCAGCTGAGATACAGTGTGTATGAAGTGAGAAAAAACTTTAAAAAATTCATGATGCTAAATAATGGCTCCGATTAATCTGATTTTTGTTGTGTAGCCTGGAAATGATATGCTAAATATGTGGTTTCATTTAATGCCTCTCGCTTTTATCAACCTTGTATATTAGAAACATTTTGATTGGTTGTGTCGTCTGACAATGCTGACGTCACTTTATTCTTAACGCGAACACAGTACACTCACCTCGACCAGCGGCTCCACGGTGTCCGCGAACAGCAGATGGTTGTAGGGCAGTCCGAGTCCCACAGGGTCGTACGAGCAGACGGTGTTCAGCAGCGAGGTGAAGAGAGGCAGCGCGTGTCTGTTCTCGGGGCTCGTCAGATATCTACAACGATAAACGTGATTTTACACATATATGAAGAACAAGCAGTCATTGGCGAAGTGTGGCGGCATGTTGCGAGGGTCGGTAGATGGTCTCGCTGCAGCACGTCGGTAGTTAGTCGCAGTCGATTCACATATAGAGATCAGTGTAACTCACGCGATCCACTTGTTGTGATCTGTGCCGGCGTGCTGCGAGGGTCGGTAGATGGTCTCGCTGCAGCATGTCGGTAGTTAGACGCAGTCGATCC
>LUGF01026138.1:85305-112718 GCA_001625245.1 Calycopis cecrops
CACTTAAAAATTTAGTGTAATTTAGTCTACCTACCTATATAAATAAATATATATAAACTTCTATACAGTTAAATCTGTTTTATTTTTTTTTCCCTATGGTATAGGAGGGCAAACGAGCAGTCGGAGCCATTTTCATGACTACCGACGCCCACAAACATCCGCATAGAGGCTATACAGATGCGCTGCCCTCCTTTCTCCTCCCACCTCCATGGGCCACCGGGACCTTTTTTTTTTTTTACCTGGGTTTTCTATTAACATTTATTTCACTCATCTCGTGATAAAGATGTCTATCGATATTCGATAGTCAATTTCTATTATTTATTACTTTATGGGTAGCAACATCTATGTAATAGAGATTGCTTTAGTATGTGAACCAATAGTAATTTAAGAGTTATAAGTGATTTCTGCATAATTGTGTGAAAAATGCAAGTACGCATTGGATTGCGTTAGTAGTGAAAATAAAGAGTGGGAGTCAAACGGCGACACTGGTTTTCATACATTTCAAGAATGATTTCCTTCACAACTTCTTTTATCTATTCTGTGGCCACTGGCTACTTACATACCGCACGAAACGCGACGGTAAAGCTGTTACTTCACGTCTGTGTCGTATAAGCGAGAGATATCTCCCCGGTCGTGCCAGCCCAATTCGGCTGCACTACCGACGTCTTATAGAGCTCGAAAGTGGATCACATTCTCGAATGCTTAAAGTAATGTAATAAGAACAAAACGATAGGCTTCCTTTTCTATTTTTACAGGGTTACTTTTTGCTTAACGGCCAAATTTTCAGGTTTGGTTCAGAATCGATAATACATTCGATTTATGAAATAAGAATAAAAAAATTTATAAATATTTATTTTGTCCTACACTAAAAATATTATCGTGTAGGTAAGTAACTCGGCGCGCACTATTCAACCGTTCGGCGAGAGTGGCAATGAGCTCTGTATATGTCATTAGATCGTTGCCGGCCAGATTTAGGGTCAATTCACACCAAAAGCGCGGCGAAGGGGAGCGCAGTTTATGTGTCATATGAATTTCAACTTTAAAATAATTACAATAATACTTATTATTGCATGAGAAACTCGAAAAAAAATTCGGCGTTCGCCGCGCTTTTGGTGTGAATTGACTCTTAGCGTTCGTCAGCTGATTGAGCCTCGAGGTCGATCCACTTCATGTGCGAACTACGATCGATGTATTTTTAAGGACCACTTCAAATAGATTTTTATTAACAAAATATTACGATACGACGATAAAATTTAAAACAGACCTACCTTATTTTAAAATTTGGCAGGTGACCAAAATTTAACCCTGTATAAATATTATCTATATGCATTAATTTCAATCAATATTTTAGTAAGAGGTAGTGTTACCCACTAATAACATATTATGGGTAGTGTAGTACCATACAGCATTGCAGCCGAATTGGGCCGACACTGCCCGGTAGGAGTTTCTAGCTCACATACCGCTTTTAAATGAAAGCTGCGATGCCGCATTCCCTGGGGTTTGTGAGTTTCTGATAACCCATTGGAGGGAAAACGAGCAACAAATTTGAATAAAATATGGGATCCCAACGGACTGTTCTCCTTCCCTTTATAACTTACGATTACAATAATGAAAACCTAAATATTTTAAATTTTTATTGACGAAGTTTTACATTTAACAACTTTCATCCAATCAAAAAAAAAGTAACTATGCATAAGAAAAAGAAAACATTATTTACATACTAAGCTCAACATAAATGCACCAGACGTTCGCACGACAATCTCTAAACATTTAAATATATTACAAAATATACTATGTACATTATCTTACGCGGACTTAGTGGTTTCATACTATACATTGAGTTTATACAGATCATTTCAGATTTAAGGAAATATTGAACCTTTCTCATGCTATTTAACAATACACATAAATTATGAAATGTAACATAGATATTTTTACATTTAACTCAGATATTCTCTAATTGCTTTACAGAATGTTTCAACAAATAATATTTTGAGTACGTCATATAACTAACGAAATTATATGACAAGCAAAACCCCAACACAAAAAAAACAAATTGTAATGTAACTTGGCAATGTAAAACAAAAAATAATCTTCTTGAGATAAAGTATATAAGAAATCAGATAATGCAAAATAATTGAAAAAAAAAATGCATCTTTTAGAAATCAATTTCAACTGGAATCATATCCGTACTACAATTTAGGATAAATATTGAGATCACAATAATGAAATCAATTCCAAAAGATAGCTATTAAGTAATTATCATTAAGCCAGCTAAGTTTAAAATTGCTTAGCAATTGTTCATATTTATTAATAAATTCATTATTAATTTGTTCTATTTAAAGACAACATCAAAAGCTAACGGGTTTCTGGTTTAGAAGGTAATTTATTGGCGTGATTATTTATTTACTAATGTATGATAGAAAGGACAAGGTAACACTATGAACTGTTGTTTTTATAAGAACAACATTTCTTTAAATTTTTGTACTGGACTTCATAAATATTATAAATAGCTTATTTTAGAAATCCTTGTGGATTCATTCTAAATTAATATTGATTACTTTGTAGTTTATTCCAGTCTTAATTAACAAAGTAATAGTAGAATTAACACTGCTACTAGTGTCAAACCCTTAGAATAGAAATACAAGTTGTAATGCACTAAAATTGCAAATTTGCAATGGTTGTAAAGTTTCTGATTTGTGAATTCTGTATTGTAAGAGTAGGGGAAGACAAAGCACTTAAGTGTCACTTGCGAAACAAAATGTCTCTGGATTTCATCAAGTTTTTAACCACTTATTCTCACATTGGCTTTACGCTATCTAAATCGATTTGTTCGCACTCTTCCAGCTGAACGGAGTCTTCTTCCTGCATTAGGATCAACTCTTGAAACCCTAACTATAGGCTGTAACCAACCACTGAGTGCATCTGTTGGTTTTTTCTTCTTTTTAGCTTTCTCTTTCTCTTCAGACTCTTCAGATGAAATTTTATCCTCTTTTTCACTAATGTCCTTACCCTCTGTTTTAGATTTTCTTAGAGTTACTCTAAATGACTGTTCTTCTGAATCCTTATCCCAACTGACTGTGTCAAACACTCTCTTCTTTTTCCTAACTTTAATATCTTTATCCTGGGAATCTTCAGAAGAATGTGATAATAATTTATCTTCCTTTGCAATAGCATCCTTAAGCTCTAATCTGGTTTTTCTGAGTGTGAGTTTTAATGGTTGATCCTCAGAATCTTTTCCCTCCGAGTCAATGTCCATACTCTCAATTGTTGAGTTCCGTGAATCATTATCAGACTTCAAGTTCTCTATTAATGTACTCTCATCCTTTTCTACTTCGGAGAGTGTTTGATCTTCCTCACTCATAGAGCTCTGTGTCATTTCATCATCAAGAGGTTCAGCAGAAGACCTACCCAAACTCTCTGTTTTCAGATCTGTTTCTATACTGCTTCCTCTTGAAGCTTTCTTTGTCTTTCTTTTATTAGGCCATCCAGTCTTATTCTTCTTTTTGAATTTACCTCTCTTACCTCTAGTTTGGCTTATTGCGCGTACATCAATTTCTTTGCGTATAATATCACAATCTTCACATTCTGACACTAAACTTGATACGTCGGGAATATTTTTGGCAACAATTATATTGGTATTGCCATCAATAAAGTCATCACAAACATCATAATCTGCAGGATCATCAAAAACTTCCGTTAAAAATTGTTGTAGCCTCTCTGATGCCTCCATATTTTCAGACAGCACTGGTTCAATTTTTAAATTACTATGAGTGTCACTTATTGTCTCTTCAGATGCTGTGGATTTTGCATCATCTCCATTTATTCTTCGCCTTTGCAACAAACCAGCAGAGCCAAGTATTGCTAGAGTCGAAGCATGCTCTCTTGGCGACTTTCTTGGATGACTCTCAAGTGCCAGTATTGCAGCTGTGCGTTTTTTTATTTTCTCTTTTTTCATTCCCCTTGTTCCAATCGACCTAGAAGGACCAGGTTTCTCCTCTCTTTTCACTAGGTCACTTAGTGGACAACAATTGGGTTTGAGGGGTGGTAACTGTCCTATCTCATATGGTAACTTTGGAGACTTAGAATATAAAGCTGAAAAAAAAAAGAATTTTTATAAAAACAATTTATCGTGTAAATTCTGAACAATATTGCATAAACTGTTTTTGGAAATTAGTAATCAACACTCACTATGATTATTACTACTTAAAATTCAATAAAAAAATTAAACTGGTAGGCAAAAAAGAAATTGAACTGATTATCATTAAATAGCAAAAAAGAAAGAAATAAAATATTTACCAAAATATCTAGGAACATTCTTTGCAAGTACTTTATGTTGATCTTGCCTTTTAAATGTCTCAAACCATGGTTCACTTCGAGGAACAGATTCAAATGCAAATTCAAGCTGCTCCACTGCTGGTGTATATTTCAATCTCCCATCCTCCCACTTCATACATTTTTCAGTTGGTTCTTCTCTCAGGGGATTTATTTCATCTTCTGGCTGTGGAGTCTCAACTGTCTCGGGTGGTGTCTCTATTGATTCTGGTATAGGATCGGGTTCTGGTTCTGGAGGTTTATCAGGTATTTCTAAAACAGGAGCTCTATTTGAGACCCTTCTTGTCCTTTTAGTCACTGCTGGCACCCGCCTTTTTCTTCTCCTCCTATCATCTGGCCAACTATCTTCTTCAGAAGATTCTTCTTTCAGTGCTAAAGGTCTTGCTAGACGCTGTCTTTCAAAGGATGGTAATTGTTGAGGTGTTTTTTTCTTAAGGGGAAGTAAATCATCTTTATCATCATCATCAGATGATGTGGAGCTAGTGGAACTGGCACGTTTTGGAAACATAAATTGCTCGGCCTCATCACTAAGGACTGACAATTCCGACCGACGTACTTTCCTGAATTTCACAACTAATGGTTTTGTGCCATTGCAATTTGGTGAAGAATCCTTTTGTTTTGCGAACCCTCCACTTGACCGCAATTTTGTACTCACACCAACTACTTTATAATACTGTCTATCTTCAGATGGTTGTGATTCACTTGTTTTCTTACTACATCTGGTGTTATGTTTTCTCTCATCTTCTAATCCATTTCGTTTTGGACTTACACTTCCATTCAAATCTGGTGATTGGGAACGTTTTGATTTTCTTTTCTCTACATCTCCATTACAAAGTTTTCTAAGGGATCTTCTCTCTCCATTAACAGGAGTGGCCTTCTCGAGGAATGTTGAAACATCAGCCCCTGAAGATATAAGTGAATCAAGAGCTATGAAATTTGTGTGGTCTCTGACAAAAGCTAAGTGGTGTGGTGAGCGTCTATGAAGAGCTGCATCACCATAGTCTGTATTACACATTTCACAGTAACCAGCTTTGCGACTGGGTCGACTTTTTCTCGTCATTCTGAAAAAGAAAACAATAAATATATAACATAATAATAATTATAACAAACAATTTTTAATGAGAAATTGGTCATTATTCATAGTCTAAAACGTTAATTACTTTTGTTCACTCTTTTCAATCTGCTCCCCTACTTTATTTTTATCTAGGTTCTTTTTTTCTTTTTTCTCTTTAGGTGGATCAGGCTCTAGAGATATTCGGGGCCATTTATCAAATTCCTTGTACACTGGTCTGCATGCCCTGAAAACAGAATTATAAAGTTAGGAGATTTGTTAAGTATGACACAAACTATTTTCTAATATATGCCAGTCATACTTGTCCAAAAACTCAATCTTGATATAATGTTTATTGAAGTAGTTGACATGCGCTTTACGAGGGCTCGTGAAGAATGTGTCATACAGTTTATCCAAAAGACTTATAGCCTGAAAGATTAATAAATATGCTATAGATATATATAAGAATATTAGAATTATATCCACTAATGAGTCCTCTGTCCTTACCATACGTAATTTTAAATCTGTCCTTTTCAATTAAGATGTACATTTGAAATGAGTAAGTAGATATTGTTGATATAAATATGAACATGTACTTTCATCTTGAATGAAAAAAGGATAAAAACAATTCATCAGCCTACATTTTATGTTATACAAGGCTGATAAAAGCGAGAGACATTAAATTAAACTACATTTACTATAAATGCCTACAGTTAATCCGAATGTATTAAAAATAAGTTTACAAGTACACAAAAATACTTTTTTTCAAACAAATAGCGAAAAAATTTAATCATGCTTTGTACCGCCTCATACAACCTTGCAGGGGGTGAATGACCCTGGCCCCTCACAGACGACGATCAGCTGGCATACAATGTGTACGAAGTGAGAGAAAACTTAAAAATATCCTGTGGCCAAACGATTGCACCGATTGATTTGATTTTTGTTATGTACCCTGGAAATGATACACTAAATATGTGGTTTCATTTAATGCCTCTCGCTTTTATCAACCTTGTATGTTTATAAAACAAGTAAAAATTACAAAGAAGACTCATTAATGAAATTTTGAAAGAAAAGTTAGTTCATGCAACATTTACACCACATAAAATATAAATGAAAGAAACAGAATATTAATTAGTTTATTTTAAAGATGTAAATTGTTAAACAATAGATAATAAAATATTTTTGTAAAGTTTTGAGAAAAAGAAAGCGTAAAGTAAAAATCATCTTATAAGCAAGTTTATGAGTCATGTGATGTTGTGTATAATTAGTAAATATTTTCATATTTTAGGCTACTGATAGTGACCTGAGTTCCCTGTGTAAGTCAGTTGTTAGAAATGTATCAGCATTTAATAAAAATAGGTAATACAAACAGTCTTAAAACCTACATAAAAATAAAAGTATCATTACATTTATTTGACTACTTTTGAAATGTTGTCTGAAGTAGTGACAATGGTTTGTGTACCTTCTGTACAGTAAGCTGTACGTAGTTGTGTTGTGTTGATAGCGGCTGGACATGCAGCCGCTCCAGCATGGCATCAGCCCTCGCACCCTCACGACGATTGCATCTCGCAACCCTACCGTCTCCCACTAGATGTGTCACCCGAGATGTTAGAAACACTTCTTCTCTCTGAAAACAGTGAAAATAAACTAACATAATGAAATAAATAAGACTTAACCTGATTAACTTAAAAGAATGCTATATGTGCTATAGGTGCAAAAATTTTGTTTATCTGCAAAATGTAGATGACATAAACCTTGTAAAAATTTATGAATACTTGATCAACATTTCAGCTTCATCATCAGCAATGAAGACTTGAATTCAACAGAGCACATAAATTATTTAATGACTGTACTTGCTAAAATCATAAGCATGACAAAGGTAACCCTTGGCCATCTCACAATAAACTTAATATATATGCATTAATATAGTGTGATATCAACACACTAGGAATGTAGTATGAAACAACACTATACAGATTTGGCAATAATCGTAAAATAAATATTTAATAAATATTTTGAGTGTAATTTTTGTCACCCGGATTTGTGTTTATGTCATATTATTGGACTAGATGCACTCTGCAGTTCTAGGCTCATGAAAAATCTCCAAGAGAACCATTCCATAATCTACAACCTGAACGTTGATTTACACTCTGAATTTAAGCTGAACCCTATTTAATATGATTGATCATATACATCTGAGCTCTATTTTCCTGGTATATTCTATTACTAGTCCGGTCAATATAGACATTTGAAATAACAAAAATTCCCGGAAAGTTTCTCACTCTCAAGACTCTTAGAATCGCGATATCTCAGGAATGGTAACTGTTAGGAAAAAAATCATTATTACCATGTTTGTAGATAATTTTAAAAAAACTTACCGTTTTCAAGCAAAATCCAAAAAACCTCAAATTTTGACCTTTGACCTCGAATAACTTTTGCACACATAGGATTGATGGGGACTTTTAAAACTTGATTTGTAATTGCAAACTATAGGTCTCCACCAAAATTTGGCTTTCCGGGAATTTTTGTTATTTTACCACTTTTTTATGTCTAAATTGATCGGACTATACATCCATATTATGTGATTGACATAACTTCTTTACATATTAAATGATTTAAATAAATAACACAATATTATGTTAATAGAAGCCAATCACAATATATTTCTGAAAACTGCATCCAAATCGGTTAAGCAGTTTCGGAGATTAGGGTGCACAAACATTTTTACTTTCATTAATCTATTTTATAGTTACTGAAATTACTTATTTTTTTATATGGATTTGGAAATGTAAAAATACCCTCATAAAATAAATAGACAATGCTATATTTTAAGCTTCAATTATATTGGCAGCAATAAAATTAGTGAACATATGTGTAATATATTCATCTAGTATTATAGTATGGCAGGTATCAAGTCCAGTATTTTTCAATTTAAGCTTATTTATATTTTTTTTTCAAATAAATTTTGTTGTAATAAAATGAAAGACACGAAGTATTATCATCAGTAAAGGTCAAACCAATTAAATTTGTACCAACATTACAATACATAAGTTTACTATCACTTTGATGTTGAGTAAGTAGGTAGTAGTAACAATATTAAGTTAACATACAAATATTTCGTATAGTACAAAAATCATGTAATATAAAATGTGCAGAGTAGAATTTGTATTTCGTCTAATATTAAGACTAAGCACTTTTGCCTCAATATTGACCTGAAATACGAATGTTTTGCAATCATACACTCTTGCTGACACATGTTATGATTAAGACCTATTGTCACTTTATGTATAAATTGTTTTAAAGGCGTGTGAACGAACGCGTGTCGCCGCGGTCGTATAACACGAACCATAGCGGACTCATCGAGTTTCCTTGAAATAAAGTCGGCATAATCGGACGCCGGCGAGCGCTCGCGCCCTCCGTTACATCGCGCCAAACATCCCGCGTAAAAAATACACATCAAATTAAATCGCGCCAATCTGATACTTAGCTACATCCACATAAGAATCATATCCCCTTACTCGATCTTAGAGCTATATCAACTGTCAAAAATTAAGAATACACACGCGTACTCTAAAGAAAACTACATTTCAAACAGCTTTTTAAATGGATGTAGTGCAACGCAGCGTAATCGAGCGGAGCGCGCGGCCTCGGCCCGTTGCATTTCGCTGTGCGGAGCGACTCTAACGCGAGCATACAAAAGATGACCTAAAATCGAATACAAGCTACGCGCGTAACTGGCCACCTAATCAACACTGTTTTGAACTGTTTTCAAAACAATTCTGACTAAATTGCAGTAGGAAACTCAATGTATAGACACAAAACGTGTTACATACTCACAATAAAATACACCGCGAGGCCCCCGCGCGCCGCTTATCACAAAAATAAGTAACTATATACTAGTCACAGAGACGGGCACTTCGTCACTACCAGAATTACTTCGTATTATATTATAAAGTCGAAAAGTCTTCTTTGGCAATTACACTATAAAATATTAACAGGCTTATGCAATTATTAAGATAGTTTTTAATGATTTTTACACACATTTGCCTAATAAATTCGAAAAAGTAACAACAAACACAAATCTGTCACACAAGATGGAGATATTTTGCGTTAGTTTATGTTTCATTCACCGGTAGCGCTCCTGTCGCATGGAAGGGAGCTTTGCTCTGATTGGTTAGGGGATTTAACGTTCCGTTTTGCATCTGATATATAAAATATAAAAATTATGTAATTTTCTTATAGCTCTGTATACCACACATAAATCTATTAATTAATGTAATACAGTTTCATAATATTTTAATTAGGCCTCTTACATTTAAGGAATGTGAAATTTATTAAAGTAAATCTAAAATAATCTCAAAATTATTTAAAAAACCGAACGTAATTAACGCGACAAAATTGCAAATGACACAAGACATTCCTATGAAATGAAATAGAGATAGTCAAAACAATTTGGTAACTTTATTATTACGTACCTACCAAATTAACTTCTTGAACAAGAGTTCAATATTTTAATTTATATACTTAAGCACTACAACTTGATTCAAACTTACCAATCCCATATCTTGAAGTCTTCGAGATATAGATCTAGATAGACTGACGTCTGGGATATCCAGATAAAAGCAGAAATTTTTTCTTACTGAAACAGTCGACATGAAACAATGAGTTCGTTGTCAATAGAGTTGAATGTTATTTAAATGTGTAGCTTGAATTGCATACTTTTACTATATTTTTCTTCCAGTTGCGACGTAGAAAACATTGTCTTAGTTATCACACTATTCCCAAGGATATCATTGAAAAGAAAAGGATAATTTTCACAATTTTTTAAAGTTACCAATGGGTTTTTAAATCCTAAAACTCGTTACATAAGTTTGTATTTATCATAATAGGTTAACTATAAAAATATACTTAGAAATAAATAAAACAAACGTTTCAACCTTTCTTTGACTAGTGTCACTGACAGCTGGGATCTATAGACAAATATAGATCGATGATCTATGGTTTAAATCGATATCACAATCAATAATTCTAGATCACACGTGTTACATACATCCATAAAGTTGGTATTTTTAATATTTTATTTAATACTATTCTGAATTTAAATTTAATTTCAAATATAGGTAAGTTTTATTTTTAATTAATTTTGTCAGAAAGATGTAAGTCTATAAAACATCCAAATTTTAGTTACAAAAAATGTTAGTAACACGATGCTAGACTAATGTTTTCATATCAACTCGATTTAAAAATTTACCATAAACTGTTTCAGTTTCAAGATAAAGGTTAGAAAAAAAATACACGCAATGTTGGCTCCATTCCATTCTATAATCCAGAATTCAGTGTAGGTAACTGAATGATGTTTGGAGCTTCATGTACATCGAACGGGGCTAGGTGTACAATGTACATGGTAACGGCGGGGCTATATACGTATTTTATCGATTACTCGCGCTTGCTTGTATATGTATTGAAATGGACGTCAAAGGTACATAGATAGATTGGTAGACGCGCACGGTCCGTTTATTTAGTTACATGCATATAACTAGGTCACTGTATGTGTAAGTGCTCCGAATGTGTATGTACGAGAGCTCTGGTATTACTTTTAATAATAAATGTGAAATTGATGCACGTTAAGGCTAAAATTGCTAGGAATAAATATTAATAATTTACATTTTATCAGAACTGTAATCATAATATTAAAGACTTACAGTTATAAGCTAAACGTTATAAGTATATCAAGAATAACTATATTTTTCTAAAATGAAATGCTCTTGCTGCACAGTTGTGGAATCCGGCATGACCGTGCAGCGGTACATTTTGCTGACAAGCGTAAAATTAAAGTGACAGCTATGTTGTCGCGTTTCGTAACTACTTGTCGGGTGGTCCCAAAGAGCAAGAGAAATAGAGATCTGTATTGGCTCTCATCGGTTATCACCCAGAGGTTCCGGCTGTTAGTTTGATATGTAATTTATAAACTTAATAAACACATTACACAGCACATGAAATTTTTTTTTTGTAATTGGAAGTACAGAAAATAATGTTTTTATTAAGCTAAATTGTATGTTGGTATGCATAAGCATAATTAATTTTGGTGCTTGAGGCACAGAAAAAGCCCTATGAATTCTTATTAAGAGAATCCTTCAAAACAGATGAGTTGAGAGGTTTCTCATCTCTCGATTGGTTAGTGTCGTCAATGGCTTTTATTTTATGTATGACATAAAAAAAAATGTGAATTGCTTTTATAGCCACATTTATTTAACACAGGACTACTACAATTAGATATAAATGCGAGTTAGCTCCTTATGGCTATGTATTGGCTACCATTCGACAATAATTTTTAATAGTAACATTTTAATCCACATAGATCCGAAAGAATACAATGTCGGTTGCGACGATTCCCAAAAATAAGACTTTGATTTTATTCATGACTTTATTATAAGACACTAGATGGCGTTAAGTTACATTTTTTTTTATTTTGCAAATTAGATATTAAAACCGCAAAGGTACATTATTTAGTCTTATAAGTAGGCATACAATTATATGAAATACAATATCTAAAAGTTCGTATTTGTAGCTCTGTACTCAACCACAAAAAAATATTTGTCGAAGTTACTTGGATTATGCACATACTTATCCATAGATATATTTAGATCCACTAGTATATAGTAACACTTCTAAAAAGGCTTGGAGCCTAAGAAATGTGAACATTTTTTTCGTTTTTACAATAAACAATTATTACGTTTCGATCTTAAGAATCGTAGTGTATATTAAGTATAATACAGAGATTATGGAAGAATAATGAAAGGTAGAGAAAGGTTTTACTATTAGATGGAAGTAAATTTTATTATCTCTAAAGAAAGCAAAGAAGTATTGGTGGCCGTTCTTTCTAATCGATCGCCGTTTAATATTCAGTTCAAGTTCGAAGTAACGTCTTCGACTTATAGTCCGGCTACACGGTTGGATGGGTAGAACCGACCACGGTCACCTTAGCTTTTATTCTGTCATACATTTAATGTTTCCATTCGCATAGAAGACATACAGGTGCACTGCCCTCTTCTCTCCTCTCACCTCCATGGGCCACCGGCTACTTACACACCGCACGAAACGCGACAGCTTAGCTGTCACTTTAGGCTGGTCTCGTGTAAGCGAGAGGTACCTCTTCAGTCGTTCCGCCCAAGTCGGATGCATGCACGCATGCAGAGCGGCACTACATCTACCTAGGTAACATAGATACCTTCCCCTCCGACGCCACCTGCTACTCACAAGACACCGCACATAACGCGACAGCATACCAGTGTGGCACTGCCTCTTACAAGAAAAGAAGAAGTTAGCCTAATTATTGTAAAAAGTTGATTTCAAATATTTGAATACCTCTTCAGAAAGTCTATTTTATTGTAACCTACAATAAACACTAATAACAAATAACCTAATAAGACTCTTAATCTCGCCAAACTATTACTGAAAAATTTTAATACGATGTTTTTATCAAGATTAAATAATAACTAAAAAACAATTAATACGATTACATACTATATGATGGTACTAAACATTTAATAAAAAACAGTTACAATAATTAAGTGGATACGATACACAATGAGCTGTTGAGGTCGATACGCTCTTCAGGTGCTAATGCGAGTAGGTATATTTACGGACCGTTTCAAATCGATGTTTATGAACCAAAATATTACAATGACTCTAAAATTCAAACACACCCTTGAAATAATGTTTATTTCCTTATTTTTAAATTTGGCCGGTAACCAAAATGTGACTGACTGTATAATTAATTAAATTTATAACAATATTTATAATTTTTTAATTATTAAAAATAAAATTTCAGTGTTAAATAATATTTATGGTAACATCATATTATTGTTTTATCATATTATGTTTTTTTGTCACTTGCAAAGCTCTATTAAATGTTGTAATTAAAATGTTGTGTATAGTGCCACAAGCATATCTGACCCGGTCGTGGCGGCGCTCTTCTGACAAGAGTGACAAGTCTTGTCTAATTAAGTATTGCCATTAAATGAAATATCCCGATTTTTAGGGTACAAATAATGTGCGATGCAGAAAGTAATTGAAATTTTGGCATCACAATACTAAAATCATGATAACTTTTATTTTAATAGTTTTTTTCATAGAATAAGGGAGGCAAACTAACAATCGGAGCCAGTTTGGAGCAACGTATCTACCGACGCCCAAAGACGTCCACATAGAGGTGATACAGATGCGCTGACCTCTATCCTCCTTTTTCCTCCATGGGCCACCTGCTTCTTAAGCACCGCATGCAACGCGACAGTACGGGTGTCTCTTTACGCCGGTTTCATGAAAGCGAGAGGTACCGTCCTAGAGCGTGCCGGTCCGATTAGGCTCCAACTTCTCGTTTGCACTGGGTACAACTGGTAACACTAACCTGTGGCAGCCGCTACTCGTTCCCATAAATTATCAATGCGGCTGAAGAAATGAGGCGGAGTCTGCGAACATCAGTGGTAAAAAGTCATTTAAGAAAAAGAATGACTATTTGCATAAGAAATGGTGGGGGTCATGTGGAACATGAATTATAATGTTTTTTTTTTAATTTTTTGTTTTATTTAAGCTTTCGAGTAATTTTAACCTAAACCCAAAAACCTACCTTTCTTACTTTAATTGTTATTTTGGTCAATGTTCTGTATACTTAATAGCAATTGTCATACCTTTTTGCATAGCTAATGAAATGCAGATGTTTTTAAAACAAAGTGCAGAGCGAGCAATGTACATTTTTTTTAATAAAACCTCTTTAAAGTTAATAACGCTTAGTGAAAATTCTTCAACTCTGAACTTTGTCGAGCTGTCTTTTTAAAACTGTTAGGGTTAGGTTAACCTTTTGAAAATCATTTTATGGACTGGCATGTCTTCTAAATAGTTACATTGAGAAAACACACTCTAGATGCTCCAATCACGAAAAAAACGTTACAAAAGTTAAAAATAAGGGGATTTTTGATAAAAATCTTAAAGGTTAAATATCTCCACAAGGTTTAAGTTTCGGACACCATGTGATATGATCAAATCCATCAGAAATGACCTGAAAAATAACGTCCTTTAATATTCAATACTACTTTCCCTGTAACCCTGTATATATTGATTCTTATTACATACTAGCTGCGCCCCGCGGTTGCACCCGCGTAAATTACGATGCCGTTGAAAATAGAAAATGGCATATCATAGGAAAATTTTTTCGGGATAAAAACTATGTGTTAATCCAAGTAACCCTCTACGTGTGTGCCAAATTTCATGAAAATCGGTTCAGCAGTTTTTGCGTGAAGGAGTAACAAACAAACAAACATACAAACTTTTGCATTTATAATATTAGTAGGATCAATGGCGTAAGCCGGTTTTTGTTCCAGTGATTGTGGTGCGACATCTATAGATAAATAATTGGTAATGGAGCTCTCGCTGTAGCTCAATGTATAGTAAGAAGTAGTGCCAAGCTGCATGCGTGCATGCATGTAGAGTGCATACGAATAGGCCACGTCCGGGGCGATCCCTCTCGATTACACGATACTGGTGTAAAGTGAGAGCAGCTGTGCTGTCGCGTTTCGTGCGGTGTGTAAGTAGCCAGTGGTTCCTGGAGGAGGAGGATAGAGGACAACGCATCATTATAAACTCTATGCTGATGCCTATGGGCGTAGGAAGTCATGAAAATATAATAAAGAGAGATGCAAAAAATTAAAAAAAAAGATTGTTGTTTGCAATTTATTTAAACAAAATTAAAGTAAATTCCTGTCAAACATTAACAGAATACTATTTGACATTCATCATCATCATCGATCATTTGACGCCAAATGTAGAAGAGCGACAGTTTAAAATAAACTGAAATCAAAACAAATCCCAGCATAGCTCATAGGTTCGAAATACATAAAAATCTTTTAAATAAACGATAAGTTTGACGGGAAACTCACTACTAACAATAAAGTTTGAAAAAATAAATCGTAATTAAGCATTTAAGCCTCAGTTCCCGCAAATGTTAGCAAGAGATAGACATCACGGTTTTCATAGAAAAGAGGATGTTATGGCACAGTACATGCATAATCTATGTACTGTGGGAACGAACGCACAGACTACTACAGGTAAATCAATAACGGCGGACGGACGAGGCGGTGGTGGAAGCGGCACAGTTGCGAAAACATGCTCAGTAAACCCCGCCGAATACGCGAAAATATAGGGTTCCGTGCACAAAGGGTAAAAACGTCCGTGTGGCACAGTAAAATTAATTATGGGATGAAGATAATGTAATGTTTAAAATTAAGAGGCAGGAGTAATCTCAATTAATATCGTGAAGAAGAAAGTTCTTTTTGTTTTTTTGTATCGAATAGGATCCTAAACTATTGGACCGATTATATCTATTCTTTCACTAGCAGCAATGGTAAGAGGTAGTGCCACACTGCATGCTTGCATGCAGTCGAATTGGGCCGGCACGACCGGAGAGGTACCGCTTACACGAGACTGGCTAAAGTGACAGCTGTGCTGTCGCGTTTCGTGCGGTGTGTAAGTAGCCGGTGGTCCATGGAGGTGGGAGGGAAAGGAGGGCAGCGCATCTGTATAGCCTCTATGCGGATGTTTGTGGGCGTCGGTAGTCATGAAAATGGCTCCGGCTGCTCGTTTGCCCTCCTATATCATAAAAAAAAAATCTACATCAGGAAGTAGCTAATATTTCATTGTGATTAAAAAATTAAAACGCTACTATTTACTAAATAATGATGTATGATGTTGAAAAATAAAAAAATGTTAAGAGCAAAACTCTAATACCTATGTTGAGGGATGCGAAGCCAACAACATAGCCTATAAGGGTATGTTATTAAGCCTATTATGTCCGCTAAATACAAATGTAATTCGGTTACGTTTAAGGTTACTATATACACGCACACAAAAATAATGTCTCACACTGACTTCTAAGTCTTTAATTGTGTATCTCCAGAATGGACCATTGCTCCATTTGTCTTTGGCAGAAGAACACGCCTCTGGGTGGCCTCTCCGGTTGGTTAAATATTTAAAGCACACAACACTACCATAATATTACTTCAATTAATTTTCGTAATTTCGAACATGTTGTTTACGAGATGTGTTTGTCTGTATATCCTTTATAGAATTGTAAACTATGCATTTGATTATGTGATAATATTTAGCAAAGTTGTTTTACATGAGCACACCACGGTTTCTGAATGCGACCAATTTTCGACAGACGGCGCCACTGTCATTCCAATGAATTTCATATATTACCATGACAGTTCATGCTGATTTAGCTGTTGATTGCGTAGCATTTCGCTCAGGGTCCACAGCTAGTTTCATATAAAATAAGTCAATAATGATGGAACTATTTTTATAGGTTTATTGTGGAACTCTCAGGTGCACTAATCAAGTCACTCAAATCGCGCTTGAGCGGCTTTTATCTCCTCATCTTCAACAATCAAATCGCAGCGCTGATATAGAAGTTTCAGGACAAAACCAATGTGTAGGTTCATACTACATACCATACGAGCCTATAAAGTATATGGCGTGCAATTGATCTTTTGCTCAGGTATTTCTATAAGATAATAAATACTTGCTATTTCTTACAAGTAGATTTTCGGTGGCCCATTGGAGGGGATGAAGGAGAAGGTAACGCATTAGCATAGAAATTTTGCTGACCTCTATTTGCGTCGCTATCTACATACTTCACATAACTCTCCTTCTTTAGAGCACCGCAGTCGCACTCCGACCTAGTAGTACCTATATTATATCCCAAGCTTTACGTATGTATGTATTTTGTTCCATACAAAATGTTCGCAGTAAGTTAATTAACTCAAGCAAGTTGATTAGCTTATAGATCACTAAGCTTAACAAAAGACAAGCAGATATTGCTAGTATGTTTGGCCTCATCTCTCGCGGTACGTTTACGTCTTGTTGGTACGGAGCCCTCGGCGTGCGAGTCCGACTCGGACTTGACCGTTTTTTTTTAATTACTACCGTGTAGGTAATATATAGGCGATAGCTATTATATGATAATAACTAATAATTTTATGTAATTAATGCATTTATCTAATTTGCATATAATGGCAATAAAATTAGTTTAATTAATTTAATAGTTATCTCAAAAGATAAATTGTGTGATAAATACCTAATTGTTGCAGTCAGAGAATACGTACGCAATCTAACTGGTTAATTATAAAAATAAAAAACTAAGTAGAAATTAAGTAGATGTGCAATTCTTTTCAACAGCAATCTAATCTAATCAAATTATTATATGAAACTGATGTTTGTATGTGTGTCCGTTACAGGATCGTAAACTATACATTTGATCATGTGATGATCCTTAGCAGACTTGTTGTGCATTAGCTCACGAAGGTTTCCAAGTTGCTACGAACAATTTTAGCGAGATGGCGTCGCTCCAACGTTGCCATCAATATAAAAATATCTACTTATGAATTGAATATTTGTGTAATGCCTTTCCATCTTGCTACGCCACTAAGTTTTGTTTTACTTGGTGGTGTAGCAACGCGCGCAGGCTAATTTACGATATAATCTCAGATAACTCACAAAGCCGCTTAAGAAAAAAATAAGAATTCTTAGTGGCTTCTCATCCACCTTAAATCTAAGGTGGATGTAAGCCCTATGTAAGACATATGAATATATGTCAGTGTATACAGGTGTGCAAGAAATAAGGACATCTGTTTAAGTGTGGGATAGGGTAAATTAATTTTCAAATAAAAAAAGAAATTTTGAAAATCATTAAGCTTTGGAGATAGGAGGGTCCAAATATAAATCTTTTTTTATAATAGAATACAAAAAACGCGAAAAGTAAATGATTTTAAACCAGACTTGTTTTTTTATTTTTTTGTTATAATATGCATAAAATGCCACATTAAAACAGGTGACGTGGTTTTCTTAGACATTCTGTATAGTATAGTAGTCCGGTTCGATTTTTAGGGAGTCGAGAAATTGGTGACCCCGTCTTTCTCTCCGTAACCGAGAGGTGGGTAGTATGGATTTGTATGTAGTGATGCCGCTCGAAAGTCTTATATCGATAGTCTATCGATGGTGAGGAAATAGTGACAATATGGATATTTTTGATACTAACGATTGTATCGATAAAATATGACAATACTATTGGTGAACTATAATAGTATCGATACTATCGATAGTATCTAACTTATATAGTCGCTGTGCTATCGATAGTTTTGGACGATCGATAGTTATGTAGTCTGTACAGTATCGGTGGTATCATCAGCAAATGGCTCAGACATACTTCAAAAAGCCGGCCAAGTGCTAGTCGGACTCGACCATGACCTTCGTGCTAACTGAAGGTATGACCGTAATATGAGCATTAGGTACAACTTATTTTTGCGATGAACATACTTAAATAGTTGTTTTTTGGTGATAATTATAATTTATCAGTTTTTGATATTTGTTGTTACAGCTAGGGATGTCGGAATTGTAATAAAATATCGATGTATCGAGATTTTTTCTACAAGCCTAGTTACAGCGGCAACAAAAATACATCTGGGGTAACTACAACTGTCTTTATTAGGTACACGATTCAATAAATAGAACCTGGCGACAGACAGACAGACGTATAGGGAAGTAGTACTAGGGGTCCGTTTTGACCCTTTCGGTACGGAACCCTTAACAAAACTTATAACAAAGGAGGAGGGGGTGAATAATACACGAAACCCACTTAAAATACACTTATATTTAGAATTAAATTAACAATTAAATATTTAACACATTATAGCAATTATAAAAATCTTATATAATCTTATATAAGGGCTTGCCGTGTTCCAAACAACTAGCAGTTTTCAACATGGATATACGAATATCTTTCACCGATATATGTTCAAAAAAGATGTTCCTTTTCGTTTTTTTATCACTTTATAAATTCAAATCCGATATTTCAGTGTGCATAATGTGTCCGATTTAAAATAGGCACACGCTTCCGAAATTAATTAAATTTAATTTTAGAGTTAGGAGGTAGAGCCGAAATTGTTATATAACGAATGACGAGTGCGTTCCAAAAATCACTGCGAATACTGCTCAGAACTTTTGCAGCTGCCAAATCAAAACACGGTTAGAATTTTGACAAGGTACTAACAGTGAATTTCGGAAGCAAGCGCCTCGCGGTTTTACACGCATAACCCGTGTACTCCGAGCCACTTTGTCGTAGTGTGATGGTGTATGTCTCATCTGTACATAAACAACACCAAATTTTATATTTGTATGAATTTTAAATTTGATTGCTTCATTCTTTTCATCGAGTGCCATTTTGTAGGAATTTGGAACTACTACTTATTCATTGTATTTCGCCGGGGCGGAGGGTAAGTATTTTTTAGTTTATTATATATATACATATTTGAACGTATGTATGTTTTTTGTTTTGTGTTCCCTTTTACATCCTGAACGACTTGACGGATTTTAGCGTAGATTGTGTCGGTAGAATTTTCTTGATTTTCCGAGTAACACTGAGTAGGTACATTAAATATATTTATAGCAGTTGGGTAGGTATATGTTATACAATTTAATGGCACTGATTCTGAACTTAACCTTCTTCTATACCTCAACACTCAATACTTCCAAATATTAGTTACGTTAAATCAAAAAATCCGCCATATAACTATGTCTTCAGAAAAATAAAGAGTTTAAGTGTGTAAAAGGACTACAAAAGAATCCGTCTCAATAGTTGTATAGTCATAGTATAGATGTTTTTTCTATTTTAATCTCTACTCGATTGAGATAAGCTCGATATTCAATAAGGACACCTGATATGCTTTGATCTACATGAGCTAGTGTGATTCGCTTCTAGGATTGTTATATTGACTCCGTCATTATTCGGCATGCCTGGTGATTATCAAAGTGAAACTTCTTAAAAATTGTGATTTTGAAACGAAAAAGTGTCACTAAAACGAGACTGATCCTATTTTTTATATTTTTCTGAAGTTGCGCTTCCAAAGGTAAGAATAGGGAATATGCATGTATTTTTTTTATATTTTTAAATGATAATTTACATAATTACATTAATGTAAAAAAATACCTGCGCTGAACAAACAATATTAAGTTAAAAAAAATGTTTCAAATTAGTTGGCCGACAACAGCTTTTTAAACGATCGCCATTTTGCCGCGCTGACATGACGTCACGTATCATAACAACAACCAATGGCAATGCTCCAATGCTCTTTGACAATCACATAATTATGCTATTTGACGTCACAATTCATGCCGACCAATGGCGTGCGTTTCACCTAATTCAATCTTCCCGCACAATTTTTGCACTTTTCAATAATTATTTTCTGATTGAAAACAAAATTATACAAAAAAATATTAATACGTACGCACATCTACAGGAAAAGACTTTACATATTAAAAAAATTATCATTATTTGAATCATACGCATATTCCCTATTACGTACACAATATAGAAATGTGTGTTATTCAAACCTCTGGAATAAAAATTCGAAATTGCACAAAAAAAAGTTTATAAAATCTGTAGGTAGGTTCACAATTAAAGCTGGCATCGAATTTTGTAACGATCTAGCATCTAGATCAGTGATTCTCAACCTTTTTTTGTTGCGGCACATATTTAACGATTTCAAAATTTGGCGGCACACAAAGAATAAGATAAAATATAAAAAAAGCGTTGCAAAGTAAATTATAAAATAATTTATTTCTTTGTGGATTTAAATATATATTCATATATATATTTTTTTCGTTTTAACTGATATTATTTAATAAAATTAACATTATTTATATATATTTATACATATATATTATGTATTTGCAACATTTGGCGGCCCACTTTTGAAATTTGGCGGCACACAAAAGTGCCGCGGCACAGTGGTTGAGAATTACTGATCTAGATAAATATATTTATAACCATAGACTATATGAGGTGGTATTTTAACACGTAAATTTGTTAAAATGAAAATTTAGTCAACGAGAATAGAGACGAGTATCAAATTAAGCTGTACACTCTGTACTACTAGAGCCAATGAAATTGTTTATGGCGACACTTTATGAAAATATAAAAATACAAAGGTTGAAACGCACTAAGCCCCACTTAGAGATAAACGATTGTCTATTATAAAAATATAAAAACACAGAGTCACACATCCAGGACAGTTTAATTATTTTTAATAAGATTTTAATATGAATTTTCATCAAGAAGTGACAATACATTCCATCAACTATAATTTTTTTTTCTTTCGAGAATCATAAACAAAGCAAAAGACAATCAAGAGACCGATGATTTTGTTTTTTTTTGTGGCAGATTGCAAATTTGACGCAGTTAATATTGATGTTTCTTTACAACTCTACCGCTGTACTCGAACTGATTATTTTAGACAAAGAAAGAATTAACCAGGGGCCTTCTAGGATATCATGTACTAGTAATATTTAAATATATATCTATTCTTATGAACCAGGTAGAGACATACATTATATTATATATAAACTAATATATACAAATAATATATAGATATACAACGAAATTGCCAACGCAAATGTATGTATAGATATGTATTATACACATCTGCATAACACAGACACGAAGAGTACATACATAACCTTAATATAGATTATGCACACATATACAGGTTAGTAAGAGTATTTATAATCTTTGTTTATATTTTCATATTCACCACAAATAGTCGGTTTTTATATATTATTTAACTAAGCTTACTAAATGTCGTATTTTCTTCCTTCAGAATCTTGCTACTATTGTGTGTCAATGACGTCATAAAAGCAATAAATAAAAACGTCACATCCAGCTAGCGGTAGCCGTTACAATACTCAGTAAATAAAAAATAAATTTCTACAAAGTTTATCTGTAGCGAAAAAAACCATAAGATATAATAAGTGACGGTTTTATTTCCAAGTGACAGGAAGATAGTTGTCAATGTCAACGCTTGTTACCCATAGACGATCCATCCAGAGACTAATTTTTACTACAAGTGTGAATTTGAGAAATACCTGCGAAATTAATGTAATAAACTTTTTATAAGAATTTTTGAAGTGTTTTTATAAAATATCATAAACACCAAAAACATTGTCTTTTTGCCATCCAACGCTAGAACAAATATCACATCGTATGCAGCTTTACCGGCATTTCTTTGGCCAAACCCTTTGAGAATAAGTAAAAGGTATTTGATACCCAATAATTAAGACTAGATACAAACATTAATATCTATATAAACGTTATACAAAACAACTAAAAAAGATAAGACGACATTGCTCTGCAGAAACATTAATTACACAAATATACAAATAGCTAGTATATAAACTTCTTTGTCGATGGTTATGTGACTCCACGCGGTTTTGAATATGGCAATGAAATTTGATTTCATTTTTTTTTCGTTTTTTCTAATGACATCACTGACTTATCTAACCTCACTTAATATCAGTCTCAAAATCGTCAACGTGCACAAACAAACCGCCGAATGTCTGTACTTATATCGATATTGGTCAAATAAACATTTGATCTATGAACACGTGTTAGGTGCGCGTGTTATTCCACTAGGCTTCCACTAGGCGCGCCGTTCGTGCCGCCGTTGGTTTCTCCGTTGAGTACGGGCGGCACCGGCGGCTTGATAGGCGGAGCTGGTATCACCTGTGCAAATAAAAATGAGAATCATAGACAACTGTCACTTTATTCATAGACAACAGTTTGTAAAAAAATCTAAGACAAAAAAATAACAACCGAATCTCTAAGCGTTCCCGTGGCCCCATTCTTAAGCGAATAATAAGCAACACCGTTGGCGATTTGAACGTATTCAGTTCAGAGTCCCACATAAACTTTAAGCGTAACCGAGCAAGATGGAATGAGTGAAAAATAAAAATATTTCCAACGAAAGAAGGCGTTCAACTTCACGAATTTGTGGGGGGCATTTGATAAGACTATGGTAAAGCAGAAGCAACATCCAAGAATAGGTACCATTACCCAGATTTGAAGGACTTTTAGGAAGTTCTGTGGTCGGATTATAAAATAAATTTAGGAGTTCTTACTTTGATTTTAGAGATTTTACTCGATTCTTGAAATTTTGAACAATGTAACTCTATACACTATAGAGTTATATTGCTTACTGCTCTTGCACCATAGAGTTATATTGCATAATTTGCGTAACATTTGGGAATCTTAAATGGAGTAGGCAAAGCGCACTTTCGGCTCTAGAAATAGCAAAATTTAGCATTTTTTGTTTACTATCCAAAGAATTAGGGAAACAGCTCACGCCCATGAATAGGCGTACCTGTTAAGACAATTAGAAGTCAAACAGTTGCATTTGAAGTGTCGGGTCTCTTCTTTTTGCCTTATCCTACTAATATTATAAATGCGAAAGTTTGTATGTGTCATGTGTGTTTGTTTATTATTTGTTTGTTACTCCTTCACGCAAAAATTGACGAACCGATTTTCAAAAAAATTGGCGCACGCATAGAGAGTAACTCGGATCAACACATAGGATAGTTTTTATCCAGAAGAAATGCTCCTATGGGATGCCATGAGATAGTTTTCTATTTTCCACGGAATCGAGATTTACGCGGGTGAAACCGCGGGGCGTAGCTAGTTGTTCATAAATGATATATTTTCTTTCGATTTTTGGCTGTTTGATCTTTGACAATATCTAAAGACCGTGCTTGAAACATTAAGGCAACTGTGAAAACGCACGCCTGGTGCTTTAGACAAACGGGTAAAAATGAAAGAATTACGACAGTAATTTGTTACCTAGTTGATAGGTTTCTAAATTAATAAGTCAAAAGTAAATATTTTAGCCAGTTAGTTATAGCCATTATAAAGTATGTAAAGGCAAGTCAGATTATAGCGATTACAGGTAGTTATTTCTATTACAATAGTGTACAATATTTTTTGTTTTGCACCGGCATTGTGTAATTTAGGCTACTCGTCTTAAAAAAAAAGAAACCTCCATGTTAGTCCATGGTCACACATATTTTATCTTTGGTAACATTATGTACATTGGTATCTAGCATTATGTACAATGAGACTACATATTGTACCTTCCATATTGTAATAACTTATCATCGTTTAAAAACATTACAGATAATTAAAATGAGACGTCTCATTTTTTCATAAAACTTAAGTTACAGCAAATAACTTTTAATTTCGAATAAAAAGCCTAGTTTCAGATTACAAAACATCTTCTTAAATCTTTTTAGCCAACGAAACGACGCCTTTCATCTGTCATTGTTTCTTCAAGATGGCTACAAAACTGGCGCTTAGTATATGTATGTATGTGTATACAGGGAATAAAATATAAGGAAGGAATAATATACAATAGGAGAACAAATGAAAATACCAATATTTTCATGTTTTTAGCGTAATACCCGTATTATTGGTGATATTTTAGGTGTGTGCACATTATCTGACCCAGAAACGAAGGTAAGCCCATAACTAGAGAGCTTCGCGTTTTCTAATAGCAGAAAAAAGTAAAATAAATGTACATATACGAGTACGCAACAAATATTACAAAACAACATGTTACCACAAGCACATACACACTTCCACCGCCCGAAATTAAGTGTCAAACTTAACTTGCAACACTGAGAAGATTGCTTCTAGAAATGGTTTCACTAAAACCCTCCAGTTGTTAGCAACTCCAATACATGATAAAATAGCAACTCTGTCTTTTTTGTTAAAGCAGGAATTTTGAAAAATAAAACAAAAAATACATTGCGAATAATAAAATATTTTTTTTAAATTTGTCATGGATGTTTACGCGGGCGATATTGTAGTTGCCAGCAACGTGTAGCCAATTTCAACAATTTGGTACTTTAACTTCCGGTTCTTCTGCTTCCTGTTAGAAATATACAATATTAGATTGGCGAAGGCTTGACATGTTTAGTTTCAGCAACAAAGCCGGATAATTGTTAGTACAGCATTACGCGTATACATATACGTAAGTAGTTGAAGTGTGCATGTGTTCGCCTATGTACCACAGTGCATACGTGCGCAAAGTCTTATGTGTGAGTTTCTGCGTGTGTATATTTACACAGGTTGGCGTGTTATGTGCGCACGCGCGTATACACAATAACACATTTATTGTGTTATTGTGTATCGCGCGTATATTGCGCATCTAAGCACGCACAGATGCGTCTTCAGTGCGCACTCGTCATTTGCGTGTGGTCGTGTTTTGCATTCGCGCGTTAGTATTATGTGTGTACATGTTTGTGTGCCTGCTTCTGTTTGTGTGTACACATTAACACATTGTAATGCGTTATATGCGTCTCCGCACACGTGCGTATTCAGTGCGTACTTGTTAATGCGTGTGGTCGTGTTTGGAATTTGCGTGCGCGTATTGTGTGTGTGTGTGTTTGTGTGTGGTTGTGTGCGTGTGTGTTTGTGCGCGTATGTGTAACTCACAGAAGGCTTGGGTCTGTGCGTGTCGACTGCGTCCACGGACAGTTTGATGTGCTCCTCGCGACAGCCGTACGCGACGGGCGTCAGCTTGATGACCGTGTGTAGAGGCACGTGGAGGTACGGTAGCTCCTCTGTAAGGGGTTATTTTATTTTCTACATTTCTTTATATTAATTTTACATTAATAAAAAACATTTTGCAGGGCAGTGTCCAAGTATCGAATTTCTCTAAATTCTCTCTTCTTACAAAAATATATTTTGTAGTCCAAAAATGCGCAGATCCAATGATAAGTTTCTGTATGATATAATTATATGTAATCTGAAGTTCAAATTGTGCTTCATTAAGCAACTACAATCAAAACAATACCCTACGTGTAGAGCAAGTTACAACGCGTATAAGTTGTAACTTGATCAATCATATATTAGCGAATATTGTCAATAATATTCAGTAACAAATATGTAATAGACAATGTCGAACTAAAGAATATGCCGAATTAGCGGGAGTCCGCTGTACTTCTATGTTTTCATGATGATAAATAAATTATGAAATTAATATCAGCGTGTACGTGCGCCTCTTCCGACATGTTTGCTTGTGCGCGCTTATTTGTAGGTGCGTACTGACCGGCGGACTTGTCGAGGAAGTAGGCGAGCAGGCAGCGCATGACCGCCTGGTGCGACACCACCAGCACGTTCCCCTGCCGCTCCAGCTCCATGATGACCGGCTCCAGGCGCGCCACCAGGTCCTCGTAGCTCTCGCCGCGCGGGTAGCGGTACGCGAACTTGTTGGCGTCGCGCGCGTTGAAGTCCGACGGGTACTTCTCCTGGATCTCCGCGTATGTCATCTCCTCGCAGATGCCCTGGAACGTATAGGAAAGTATATCAGCTCAGCGACCGGATTTTTGCAGCAGAGCGTAGTACTCGCAGAGTCGATCCAATTAAAGGATTTCTATCTCGTTTCTCAGAATTTCAGAAATCCGAGGTCTGTATCGTGCAGCGGAGCCAAGGAAGCAGAGGGCATGTACGACGTCATCGACGCCAGGGGTAACAGACCGGACTTGTGTAGCTTGGGGTACTTACAGCGTCGATCTCATTGAGCGCCTTCCACCTCTCCTGCGGCGCGCGGAGGTCGCGCACGGTCTGTATGGCGCGGCGCAGCCAGGAGGTCCACACGCGCAGCCCGGGTATGTGCTGCTGCTCGATGTAGCCGGTGAGCGCGGCGGCGTACGAGTGCCCGCGCGGGGACAGCTCGCTGTCGCCGCCGATGCGACCGATCAGGTTGTTCATGCTCTCGCCGTGCTGCAACAACAGTTTTCACATAAATAACAATTTAAGTAATATATTTTAACTAGCAACGCCACGCGGTTTTACCCGCATAACCCGCGTATTACACAGCGTGATGGTATACGGGGCTATTTGTAAAACACCAGCATGCTCTGAGATATAGATAGTTAAAATTATAAACAATGATAAATATAATTTACACAACATAAATGATTTTTTATGTTTTTAATGTAGGTACCTGCTGTGGTGACATGTGTAGGTCTATGTTTCATTCGTATGAAACTGGACTTCACGACGCGAGACTCGCGCGCGCTGACGGTTTGTTGACCATACATTACGTAATTAGGGAGCGTTCGAGTATTAAGTTTTTTTTTTTTTTTTTTT